>JBBPBX010048973.1:0-15486 GCA_038048925.1 Garcialebias charrua
GCATGGCTCTGGCTCTGGAACCAGTTTCCTTGAGAGGGGTTGGACACTCTTCCACTCTGGAGTTGCCCCTGGTGAGAGGCGCCGAGCAGGAGTGGGCATACTGGTTGCCCCCCATCTTGGTGCCTGTACGTTGGGGTTCACCCCGGTGAACGAGAGGGTAGCCTCCCTTCGCCTACGTGTGGGGGGACGGGCTCTGACTGTTGTTTGTGCCTATGCACCAAACGGCAGCTCAGACTACCCACCCTTTTTGGAGTCCTTGGAGGGGGTATTGGAGAGTGCGCCTCCTGGGGACTCCCTTGTTCTACTGGGGGACTTCAACGCTCACGTGGGCAATGACAGTGAGACCTGGAGGGGTGTGGTTGGGAGGAACGGCCCCCCTGATCTGAACCAGAGTGGTGTTCTGTTATTGGACTTCTGTGCTCGTCATGGATTGTCCATAACGAACACCATGTTTAAGCATAAGGGTGTCCATATGTGCTCTTGGCACCAGGACACCCTAGGTCGCAGTTCGATGATCGACTTTGTTGTCGTCTCATCTGATCTGCGGCCGCATGTCTTGGACACTCGGGTGAGGAGAGGGGCGGAGCTGTCAACTGACCACTACCTGGTGGTGAGTTGGCTCCGATGGTGGGGGAGGATGCCGGTCAGACCTGGCAGACCCAAACGTATTGTGAGGGTCTGCTGGGAACGTCTGGCAGAGTCTCCCGTAAGACGGAGCTTTAACTCCCACCTCCGGGAGAGCTTTGAACACGTTCCAAGGGAGGCGGGGGACATGGAGTCCGAGTGGGCCGTGTTCCGCGCCTCTATTGTCGAGGCAGCTTATCGGAGCTGTGGCCGCAAGGTTGTTGGTGCCTGTCGTGGTGGCAACCCTCGAACCCGGTGGTGGACACCGGCAGTGAGGGATGCTGTCAGGCTGAAGAAGGAGTCCTATTGGGCCTTTTTGGCTTGTGGGACCCCGGAAGCAGCTGATAGGTACCGGCAGTCCAAGCGGCATGCGGCTCGGGTGGTTGCTGAGGCAAAAACTCGGGCGTGGGAGGAGTTCGGAGAGGCCATGGAGAATGACTTCCGTACGGCTTCGAGGCGATTCTGGTCCACCATCCGGCGTCTCAGGGGGGGAAAGAGGTACGAGACCAACACCATTTATGGTGGAGGTGGCGTGCTACTGACCTCAACTCGGGATGTTGTGAGTCGGTGGGCGGAATACTTCGAAGACCTCCTCAATCCTACTGGCACGTCTTCCACTGAGGAAGCAGAGCCTGGGGACTTTGGGTCGGGTTCTCCGATCTCTGGTGCTGAGGTCGCCGAGGTGGTTAAAAAGCTCCGCGGTGGCAAGGCTCCGGGGGTGGATGAGATTCGCCCGGAGTTCCTTAGGGCTCTGGATGTTGTAGGGTTGTGTTGGCTTACGCGACTCTGCAATATCGCGTGGACATCGGGGGCAGTTCCCTTGGATTGGCAGACTGGGGTGGTGGTTCCCCTATTCAAAAAGGGGGACCGTAGGGTGTGTTCCAACTATAGGGGGATCACACTCTTAAGCCTCCCTGGTAAGGTCTATTCAGGGGTTCTGGAGAGGAGGGTCCGTCGGATAGTCGAACCTCGGATTCAGGAGGAGCAGTGTGGTTTTCGTCCTGGTCGTGGAACACTGGACCAGCTCTACACCCTCAGCAGGGTCCTGGAGGGTGCGTGGGAGTTTGCCCAACCAGTTTACATGTGCTTTGTGGACTTGGAGAAGGCATTCGACCGCGTCCCTCGGGGGGTTCTGTGGGGGGTACTCCGGGAGTATGGGGTACCAGGCCCTTTGATAAGGGCTGTTAGGTCCCTGTACGACCGGTGTCAGAGCTTGGTCCGCATTGCCGGCAGTAAGTCAGGCTCGTTTCCGGTGAGAGTTGGACTCCGCCAAGGTTGCCCTTTGTCACCGATTCTGTTCATAACTTTTATGGACAGAATTTCTAGGCGCAGCCAAGGTGTTGAGAGGATCCGTTTTGGTGACCTTAGAATCGCTTCTCTGTTTTTTGCAGATGATGTGGTCCTACTGGCTTCATCAGTTCGTGATTTACAACTTTCACTGGAGCGGTTTGCAGCCGAGTGTGATGCGGCCGGGATGAGGATCAGTTCCTCCAAATCCGAGGCCATGGTCTTGAGCCGGAAAAGGGTAGCATGCCCTCTCCGGGTCGGGGAGGAGGTCCTGCCCCAAGTGGAGGAGTTTAAGTATCTCGGGATCTTGTTCACGAATGAGGGAAAACTGGAGCGTGAGATCGATAGGCGGATAGGTGCAGCGTCCGCAGTGAAGCGGGCGCTGTACCGGTCTGTCGTGGTGAAGAGAGAGCTGAGTCAAAAGGCAAAGCTCTCAATTTACCGATCGATCTACGTTCCCACCCTCATCTATGGTCATGAGCTTTGGGTTATGACCGAAAGAACAAGATCTCGGATACAAGCGGCTGAAATGAGTTTTCTCCGCAGGGTGGCTGGACTCTCCCTTAGAGATAGGGTGAGAAGCTCAGTCATCCGGGAGGGACTCGGAGTAGAGCCGCTGCTTCTCCACATCGAGAGGAGCCAGTTGAGGTGGCTCGGGCATCTGGTTAGGATGCCTCCTGGACGCCTCCCTGGTGAGGTGTTCCGGGCATGTCCCACCGGGAGGAGACCCAGAGGAAGACCCAGGACGCGCTGGAGGGACTATGTTTCTCGGCTGGCCTGGGAACGCCTTGGGATTCCCCCGGAGGAGCTGCTCCAAGTGGCTGGGGAGAGGGAAGTCTGGGCCTCCCTACTTAGGCTGCTACCCCCGCGACCCGACCCCGGATAAGCGGAAGAAGATGGATGGATGGATGGATGATAAAAACATACTTCAAATACATATTGATCAATTCAAAGAATTCAGTTAATTTAGTTTTGTAACATCATCATTTAAATGTACATTGCTATACAGACCATGATAGGTGGAGAAATGGAAATAGGAATATATTTTGATAATAAATTATAGGCAAACATTTCTAAAAAGTTTATGTAAATCACTACAGTAATTAGTATACAAAGTTTTTGACATGTTAAAACCGTATTGAAGAATATAGTGCTGCTAATTTGCTGACACTATGATTATAACCTTCAAAAGACAATATTTTTATCAGTTTTTTAGAATAGTTTTAATTTTTGCTTAATCCATGTGACCATTCATTTGTTAAAAAAACTTTTAATATCAGGCAAAACATGGGTTACTATGTGGTCCTACTTATATTTTCAGTTTCTATTTTAATGATTCTTTTATTTGTAACAGAAGAGGTTTAACTTCTCATCCAAAAAGCATTCTCTATTCCAAGAGGGTGAGTGAGCAGGTTTAAAAAGCCTGAGATAACATCCAACATGCCTATGTAAATTTGCAAATCGCACCCCCCTCTTAACAGTAGGGGGTTTGCTGGTGAAGATTCTTAGTCATCCAGGACATGATAAAATCAGAACAAGCGCTCAATACAAAAACAAGTAGGGGGTTTCTTAAGGCCTTTGTTAGACTAATCCCAAGATGAGGCTCCTCTGAGGCCCCAGGGCAGGTTCCCATTGTCATTGTCACATTGTTCTATACACTCCCACAAGGGGCAACAGTGAGGTATACACAGATTTTATGGGGAGACGAGGGGAGAAGTCATACACATACACAAAAAAACCTATTTTGATGACTTTTTGGGACGTTTGAGATTTTTGGTTTAAAATGCATTTTGGAGCATGCTGAATGCGATTATATGGTTTTCTAATTGGGGACCGTGGTTTTGGTCCCCAATTGCCAAGGTGTCCCCAAATGACTGGTGTGTAAACGTGTTGAAGACCCCAAATGGGACATAATCAAACGCACACACACACACGCACACACCACCACCACCACCAGTCCATCACTATGTACCAGTTGCTTGACGTGCACTCTGTGGTGCTGGAGACGGACCAGGCTGAGAATGCCACTGTGTCTGGGGCGCCATTCCATTACTTTCCACCCACGCATTCCTGGGAGGCAGGGTGGCCATGGCCGCTGCTGTCACTGGACATGCATTCATGCTGGTGTCACATGCCTGCAGCGTTTCATCACCAGAGAAGGACGCTCGGCTTGGTTGGACCTGCATCCATCTCTCAGGCAGAGGGAACAAAAATATTATTTTCCTTCAGGCAAAAGTTGAGAAATTCCTGTCCCTTATTTCCTGTCATACATCTTCTTTTTATTTAAAAAAAAAAAAAGAGAAAGCCATAAAAACAAACTAATCATTTATTTTGTGACTGAGTTCTTGCAGACATTTTTTTTTTCAGTGCAGCCACAAAGCAGCTTAAGTTCTTCACTTGAGCTGTTTAAAATGTTTGTGGAATATCTGGGATTCTTCTCAGCTGGGAACAATTTAACGCCAGGCCCCTCAGCTGAAGAAGCTTAGAGTCAATTATCCTTGAGCTGTATTTTTTTCTTATAGATTTAAATAACAGCACTTTCATTTATCCTTTAAATTATATTTATTGTAAAGCAGGAGGGATTAGAAACAGACCAATTATTTAACTAAAGGATCAAATCATAACTGCAATCAATATAACTCAACCTATGATCCATAAAATATAATAAAATAAAATTTAAAAATAAAATAAAATTTGTTTATTTTTTAATGTCAGCATTTGTCAGCAAAATATCTGAAGATCTCGAACTTGACTTCTCTAAATGGTTTTAAGAATCTGTTGGAATCCTGACAAAAACCAATGCAGACATGTTCCTGTTTTTGATTTTCTACATCTGCCTTATAATGTTTTGCTACTTTGATATCTTTGTTCCCTTATCAGTCATGTCACTCGGTGCAACATAATTGCTATGGGAAATTGCGCCCCCGCGCGTTTACCTGAAGGAATACATTCACGCCTTTATGGCAGGGGGCGTCAGCGTCACCCAGAGACCCCGCCCTCTGGGTACTTAAGGTGCGGACGCCCATCCTACTTTCTCTTATTGCCCTTCACCTCGCTAAAACCTGAACTTCGTGGGACTTCTCTGTTGTCACATCGCTCGACCAGAGGTGAGCTTGTTCCCTACGCTGAGCGTACAGAGAAATTTCCTGCGTATTGCTGGGCTGGCGAAAGCTAGTCCAGCGTTTTCTGCTTAAACTCAAAGCTTTTTCTTCTCTCTCCGCAGCTGCTTCGCTCGATGGCGCTAACTGCATCACAACGCTACCCTGCTAATCAAGTAGCAGGCTAGTCAGCGAAAGCGACGCGACGGAGAGGACATCTTCAAACAAAGGAAAATTAGGAACAACTCGTGGCTTCTCGGACATGGCCCCCGAGAAGAGAAAACGGAAGACCAAGATTCCAAAGAAAACCAGCAAAATGGCGAGCCCTCGCTCGCGCCCCTGCCCCAGCGAGTGCGGCTACTCCCTGTTGGCGACGGACACCCACGAGGCCTGTCCCGTCTGCCTGGGTGTTCTGCATGCGAGAACAACGCTGGGATCCCCCGACTTCTGCCCTCACTGCAGCCGGATGCCGGCGGCCGTGAGAAAGTGCCGTGCGGACGCAGTGGCCAAATTAATGGATAAGGCTGTGGTGTGGAAGGCCACAGGCCCAACAGAACCACTCGTTCCCAAACCAGAGCTCGAGAACACAGACCCGGAATGCAACGGTCAGGTCGGGGAAGAAAATGGGCTGGACGCATCGGTCACGGTCGGGGACTCGACGCCCAAGTGTCTGACCAGGACGCCGAGTATGTTTACGAGGGGGAAAGTGAGGATTCCTCCCAAAACCTGGCGCAAGTACTGCCGTAATTGGACGCGTCAGTCCCTGCTCTGTTTGAATTTTGCCACAGGGCCGCGGACGAACTGCAGGTCGCGTGGCTAGACCCCACGCCTCGCCAACAGGTTACGAGGCTGGTGGGAAATTATTTTTACGCGAAACAGCAACTGACAACGAGGCAAAGAATGCCTATCTTTCTGGATTTCCTGATGGAGCTCACACGCTCCTGGGCCAAACCCGGAGCTCCCATGACGTTGCCGCTCTCTCGGTTCCTGGATGTGGCCGGGATGGAGGCAGCAGGACTCGCCAGCGCCACACAGATAGAGGCGACCCTGGTGACTCATCTAGCCCCTGCAATAGCGGGCGCGAAACCAGCACTGCCCAGCAAGGCCAGCCGCGCTTCGGAGAAACAGCTCGATAAGTGCTACCGGGTTCAGGGCTTTGCGGCGCACGCGATGAACGCTTCGACCATGATGCAGGCGTGCCTGGCAGAAAAGCTGCAGGAGCTCCAGGTAACAACAAATGAACAGTCCACAGAGGAGGCCCTGGAGGAGGCCTGCAGGGCCTCTGACTTTGTGCTCCGCATGATGGGGACAATAGCCATCACACAGGGCAGATCAACGGCGGAAATGGTTGTCGCTCAGCGCCACCTGTGGATGACTTTAACGGACCTCCAGGAAGGACAGAGGTCCCTTTTTCTTCAACACCCGATCGAGACGACGGGACTCTTCGGGGATGCTCTGGAACGCATCCAGGCCAGACTAGAGCAGAGGCGTAAACAGGCGGAAGCCCTCCGTGAGGGGCTGCCAAGAAAAAGCCCCCCCCCCCAGGGAGCCCATGCGTGGCCCCCCGCAGAAGAGACCTGCTGGCGAAGGGGAACCTTTTCATCGTCAGGCGGCTCGGTCGAGGACCTCTTTGATAAACCTAGGTGGAAAGCAGATTCGAGCCTGATGAAACAGGACAAATTCATAATTTTACAGGTTTGCCCATCCAAGTGGTACGGGAACCGAACTCTTTGAGCCCAGACTTTGTTTGTAATTCGTTACAAGGAGCTGGCGACATGTGTGTATGCACAAAACATGACTCATCTACTGTATGTGTAATAAAAACAAGCACTTGTTCATCCATACACAAAAATAAAAGTACCAAAGCACAGACTGCCCTGGTTCTTGACTCAAGCCCCACCTTTGTGAAACGCAACTGAAATATGAGTGTTGGTATTAAAATATGTTTCCTGACTAACTTTATCAATTTTTATATTATGTGTTCATTAAACTGGCCTTGAAAGAGGAGGGGGGGGGGGTGCAATTTTACTTCAAAGGCCTGGAATTTCTTTGAAGGACAAGGGCCCATCCTTCTCGGAAAAGCCATATGGTCTTTGATGAATGGTTACATATCACCCTTCTCACTTCAAGCCTACAGTTTCTAAAGGGAGTGAGGTACACAATGTGTTTCCATGCATCTCACAGCCAAGTAGAATTGTTGATGTAAGATAGGGATGAGTTGTAGTTTCAGTTGAGGGCAAACTGACCCAGGTGCCTAGCACCACTTTGCTTTGAAAAAAAGAGTGAGGAAAGACATGACACACACGCACGCACGCACACACGCACCCACGCACATACACATACACCCCACAAGGTATAAAACTGTTACTGCGCACTTAGAGTCTTTGAAGTCTGTCCGTGAGTCTTTGGCCCAGACGTCCGGTCGAGCATTGATGACCATATCTCCCGCCAAACTGTGTGTGACTGCCTGGTTCAGTGTCAAGGTGAGAGAATGTAATTTGTTACACGTCAATGCCTAAGTGTGTGTATTTAAGTTTTACTATGGCAAAATTAAACAGACACTTTGATCTTAGCAGGAAAACTGTTTGTGTGTGACTTGTATGTTTGTTGTACATCTGAGGTGACTTTTATAACTGTATGTGTTTTTACTTTTTCCTTTTTCTGTCACAGACTTCTAAGATCATTATTTTTAATAAAGTCTGTGTGTGAGTTTTTCTAAACAATTTTGTACCTATCCTTCACGAACTTGATAAATGATTTAAAATAAACATTTGGAAATATCATAAAACAGCAACCTACTAGGTCAGACTATGAACTGCAGTAGGACGCACGAGCTCTGCCTGAGACAGTCAGACCTCGCAACATTTTCAGTTGGGCAGACCAGCTCACTCGGGAGCACGGGAGAGGGGTCAAAAGCCACCCCTCCCGTACACACACAAAACAAACAACAGATAAACATGCCTACCAGGCTCACGGCGCATGCGCAGGCCTGGAGGGTGTGTCTGCCAAACGAATGGGTCATGACGACGGTGTGTCATGGGCTCAAGCTGCAGTTCCTCAAGGGTCCGCCCCCTTCACGGGGGTGCTGCAGTCAAACATCAACCCAGCACGCGCACACGTGCTGAGGGAGGAAGTATCAACGATGCTACAGAACGGAGTAATAAGTATTGTCCCGAAACACAAACTACGCTCCAGTCACTACAGCAAATACTTCCTGTTACCCAAAAGGGACCACTCTTTGAGGCCAATCCTCGATATTAGGATGCTGAACAAAAGGATAAAAACATTTAAGTTCAAGATGCTCACGTTGCGGCAGATCCTCCAGTCTGTGAGACAGGGGACTATGCATGTACAGTTGATTTAAAAGACGCTTATTTCCACGTGAGCGTGTGGAGAAGACATAGGAAATACCTCCACTTTGCATTTGAAGGAAAGGCATACGAGTTCAAGGCTTTACACTTCGGTTTAAAGACTGCTCCACGTACATTTACAAAATGTTTGGACGTAGCACTGGCCCCTCTCAGGAATCAAGGGGTCAGAATTGTGAATTACCTGGATGATCTCCTGATTCTGTCCGGAAGCAGAATGCAGGCTCAGTCGCATTCCTGCAGGGTGATCTCTCACCTGGAAGCTCTCGGTTTTGTCATAAACCTGCAAAAGAGTGACCTGACTCCATCACGGATTACCGTATTTCTGGGAGTACAGGTCGACACCATCCGGTACTGAGCATGGCTCTCGGAGGAACGCATTTCCTCAATTTACCATTGCCTAGCAAGGTTTAGACTGAATCAGCGGGTTCACATAAAAACATGCCAACGCCTCTTGGGCCTCTTGGCAGCGGCCATACCCTATGTGCCACACACACTGTTGAAAATGCGGGCCTTACAAATATGGCTAAACCAACAAACACACCCTGCCCTGTTTAGGCGAGCAGGAAAAATTTGGATCCGTTCAGAGTGCCTGAGGGTCCTAAAATCATGGAGAGACTTGTCCGTGTTCACGGAGGGGGTCCCGTTGGGACGGGTGTCATCCCGTGTAGTCATCACAAGACGCCTCGAAAACAGGATGGGGGGCAATCTGCAGAAATCAGAATGCCCAAGGCCTTTGGAAAGAGTAGGAAGCGATATTACACATCAACTTCCTGGAATTGTGGGTCGTATTCCTGTCAGTAAAATACTTTTTTGGTAAAGGTCTGATTGTAGGACAGCATGTCCTAGTAAAATCAGATAACAGAACCACGGTGTCCTTCATCAACAGGGAAGGAGGGACAAGATCCAGAGCCCTTCTCGGTCTGACACAAAAACTGTTCATCAAAGTCAAAGTCAAAGTCAACTTTATTGTCAGAACTGCAATATGTACAGGACATACACAGGATTGAAATTGTGTTTCTCTCAGTCCCTCGGTGCAACAGTAACCATTTAAACACTAAAACACTGAAACATTTAATAAACATAAGCATAAAATAGTAAAAGTGTAACACTGTCCTGAGTTTTTGCATAGTAGTATAAAAAGTATAAAAAGTATATCTATAAAATAAACTGAAGGTTCTAGCATTGACATTTGCAAAGAGTGGCAAAGCAGCATATGAGTTAATGTACACAGTATATGTATGAGGTAGTTGATGTTGGTATAGAGGCAAAGTGGCATATGCAGTAAGGCACATTGGGCATCCTTAAATAAGGCTAGTCAGAGAATACTGTATATGTATCAGCAGTAGTGTAGATATAAAAGTAGTGTAAATGTAAACAGTAGTAATAAATGTAAACAGTAGTAATAAATGTAAACAGTATTAATAAATGTAAACAGTGAATGTAAACAGTAGTATGACTATAGGCAGTAATGTAATACAAACATTAGTGCAAATATGAGAAGTAGTGCAAACTGAATGAGCACATGACCGAGAGTTTAGTGAATAACCCGTTTGATGACACAGAGTCCAGTGTTAAAATCTTTGTGTTGTGTGGTAATGTGTGAGAAAGTTTTTTGTGTTAAGGCAGTTCAAATGGGAGGGGAGGCAGAGCAGGCAGAGTGTTTAGCATCCTGACTGCCTGATGAACAGAGCTGTCTCTCAGTCTGCTGGTTCGAGCCTGGAGACTCCTCAGTCTCCTCCCTGATGGCAGCAGTCTGAAGCAGCTGTGTAGTGGGTGTGTGGGATCACCTGCCATGCAGAGGGCTTTCCGAGTGAGGCGGTTGCTGTGTAAGTCCTGCAGTGAGGGGAAGGAGGTGCCGACGATCTTCTCAGCTGCTCTCACGATGCGCTGGAGGCTCTTGCGGCAGGATGCAGTACATGCACCAAACCACACAGTGATGCAGCTGGTCAGGACACTTTCTATGGCACCTCTGTAGAAGGTGCACATGATGGGGGTTGAAGCTCCAGCCCTTTTCAGCTTGCGGAGAAAGTAGAGATGCTGGTGAGCCTTCTTGGCCAGTGATGCAGTGTTCCTGCTCCAGGACAGGTCCTCTGAGACGTGCACTCCCAGGAACTTGGTGCTGTCTCATGTGGTGTGCCCCAAGATTACTTTCACTCAGGGCAACGCATATTCCTGGCGAACTAAACTACGAAGCAGATGCCCTCTCAAGAGGGCCTCTCTTGGCATCGGATTGGAGGCTGAGCCCACGGGTAGTGGATCAGATCTGGTTACGATACGGGAGAGCCTCTGTAGACCTGTTCGCATGCAGGGACAGCTCACAGTGTGACCTTTACTTCTCTCTAAAGCAGGGGTCCCCAAACATTTTCCTGTGAGGGCCACATAACTTTTCCCTTCTCTGGTGGGGGGCCGGAGTCAGTTTGTAACAGGAAAAAGTGTGACGATTGCAGGAGTACCTAAATGTAAACATGTATTGTTTTCCAGAAAGCACAATCAAATAACCCTTTCTGGGTTCTTCACAGATGTTGGAACAATAATAAATAGTTAGTAGTGAATAACTTACTGGGAGCCGTTTCTCCGCAGTGTCCATCCAAAAGGCTGCGCGCATTAGCGTTAGCCCCTCCGCGTTAGCATGTTAGGCCACGCAAGCTATCATACTTGTCTTTGTGATGGGATTCATAGTGTCGCCGCATATTGTATTCTTTGAATACCGCCACCGCCTCTTTACAGATGAGACGGACAGCCTTTTCTTTGCATTGAACAAAAAAATAATAATTTGTCCACTGCAGCTTAAGCTGGTGAAGATTCTCAGTCGTCTAGGACATGATAAAATCAAAAAAGGCGTTCTTACCTAATCTTTTCACCATTATTCAGTTCTGTCTTTGAGAGGGGCGGGTTTAGGATTTTTTTTCTGAGGGTTGCCAGATAGGGGGGCAGACCGCAAAAGGGTGGAACAGAATGTCACGTTTTGAATGTGTCAGAGTTTTTCCCCAAACGTTGACACGATAAATTAAATGTGGAAGAATAGTTCAAAATAGTTCATAACTAAGGAACATTTTATTGCAAACGTCCAACTTTATTATCAAATACAAATACACATATGAAAAAAAATCTCAATGTCCTCTGGTATTGTTCTGGGGGCCGGACCAAATGTGGAGGAGGGCCACATCTGGCCCGCGGGCCGCAGTTTGGGGACCATTGCTCTAAAGGAAACAGACGCACCGTTGGGAACAGATGCCTTGGCCCATGATTGGCCAGCAGGGGTGCTGTATTACGCTTTTCCACCTGTCCCTCTGATTCAGGTGACACTGGAACGTGTACGCAAGGGAGCCCTCTCCCTGATACTGATAGCCCCAAGTTGGCCACAGAAGCCGTGGTTCCCAGAGCTGATCTCAATGCTGTCAGGGATACTATGGCAGTTGCCCTCTCACAAGGACCTGCTGACCCAGGCACATGGGCAGCTTCTCCACCCATGTCCAGAGCTGTGGCAGCTTTCAGCTTGGCAACTGATGGGGACAGGCTGAAGGCCTCAAGCCTGAGTGTTTTCAAAAAAAAAAAAAAAGGGAAACTCTTGGTGCACATGCTCTCATGAGGGGCGTACTAAGGAAGGGATTGCCTCCGCCCTCACTAGCAGGTCTCTGACCTCAGGCTGGGCACCTTTGACAGTCCTAAGAACTCATCTGTTCAGTGAACGGATAAGGTATTTTTTAAGCTCGTCTGTGTACCTCTTGGTGTACGACAGATTTGCCCCTGAGGGGAAAAAGGTCATCCTGTGTATAAACCGAGTTTATACCTAAATGGTGCCATCTGAAATGTCAGAGACCTAAGGGGTCTTTTGCTCTTTGCTCTTTTTTCCTCCTGCTTCCCAATTTATCTAAGGAAGTAGGAGATGGTGAGCAATGTACCAGCGGCGCACGTCTGTTCTGCATCTAGCTGGAACTCCACAAATACGTCTAGTGGAAACATTAGGTGGATGTTTCTGCATGTGACGTTCCTTCTCAGGCTGTGCCCTCTAAATACACTGTGGAGAGCGGCCAAGAGATGCCTGATGTGTAAAGGCGGAAGTTCTCACAAGCATGCATTTTACTGAACATTTCAAGGGCGTGAATGAATTACGTTCCCATAGCAATAGTGTTGCACCGAGTGACTGACTGATAAGGGAACTGAAAGTTATGCACCATAACTCATGTTCCCTGAAGGAAAGAAACGAGGTGCAACACAGTTGGCTCTTTTCAATGCTGAAGCTCGGTGAAGTGCACTTGGAGAAAGTAGGATGGGCGTCCGCACCTTAAGTATCCAGAGGGCGGTGTCTCTGGGTGACGCTGACGCCCCCTGCCATAAAGGCGTGAATGTATTCCTTCAGGTAATCGCGCGGGAGCGCAATTTCCCATAGCAATAGTGTTGCACCTCGTTCCCTTCCTTCAGGGAACATGAGTTATGGTGCATAACTTTCAGTTTGAACCTGTTTAAAAAAAATCTGTATTTCTCTCTTATGTTTGTCTATTGTTGATTGTTCAAGGAAAATCTACTGTCGCTGTTGTCATCATTCTTTAGTTTGTAGACAGGTCTCTGTTGTAAATGAGTCCTCGAGGCTCAATGGGATTAATCTGACTAAATAAAGGTTGAATGAATTTAACTTTTCTTATTGACAGCAGTTTTATATTCATCTCCAACCCATTTCATCTGGTCTCATGATTCTTGACTTGGAATTTGAAGGACTGATTTTGTATCTTTCAAGCTTGCGTTGCAAAACAGATTTTTATTTTTATTTTTTTAATGCTAAGCTTTTTAAAGTCTTTTTTAAAAAGTGCTCATCTCAATTATAAATCCTCATAAGTCCTCCTGGTCCTGACTAGTAGGAGATTGCAACAGCAAAGATCCTAAAAAGTGACAAAAAACATGTACACATGCACACACTCACACACACACACACACACACCACTGTGTGGATGCTAAAAGACAAGCTCCTGTAATCCTGTGACTCCAGTTAAATGGTTTTGGTGGTGGGACTGGTCCGAGGTGTGTAGATGTTCCCAGAGCTATGAATCACGTTGTCTTTACACCCAGACAGGTGCAGCTGGTGAAACAAAGCAAGGTGAAGGTTACAGTAAATGGACCGTCGCTGTGGTGTGTCTGCAAACACGTTCCACAGTCACACTCCACTCTGCTGCAACGTGCACGCCAAAGAGATGCTGGGGATGTGGGTGACGGCAGTTTTCCACAACAGCCATTGTTGGGTCGTTGCAAATTTGAGCAGTTCAAAGCACATCGATAAAATGAGAAGAGCTGAACACCATGTGGACGTGCATGCGTCTGTAAAACGATCTGCCCCTGAGCACATTTCAACCGTGCAGGAAGTCAAACATGACGTACAGGATGTGGCATTTTACAGACGGCAACTGCAAACTACTGGAGTTTATCCAAAGAAAGAGCAGACACATTCAATGTCCTTCAACTGGATATGTTGTTTTTATTTATTGTGCTCGGTTGGTTGTTATTACAGTTATTTCTATTGGCGTTCATTTGAACATATTTTTTTATTTTAAAACCACGTTAAAAAATAGGCAATGATCTCATAAAACCATTTATTTGTTGTAGCCTACGTTGGATGGCTTCAGAAGTGAAGAAACGTGTTTGATCGTCGTCATGTGCACAAGATGATCTTTTCTGTTTGGTCACTTTAAACTCTTCAACTTGACCACCAGCTTCTTCATGATGATGTCATAACATCAAGGGGTGGAAAGGTCAAAGCCTGCAAGAGGCCATGACCCAGAATGGAATAAATAAATAAAATAAATAATAAAGCCTGCAAGAGGCCATGACCCAGAATGGAATAAGAAAAACAAGAAGTTAAAAAAGGGAATGGTTCTGATGCTGATCGGGTGGAAGTTCTGTTTTTTTCTCACCATGTGGGAAACAAAAGCTAAAAAACCTGTTTGTTGAGGATTCTGAGTGGAAGCAGCCAATCAGAGAAGAGGAGCATCACAAGTGGCTCACATGGGCTCAGTGATAAAAAAAAACAATGAAATTAGAGACTTCTATACTTCTTTGTGATGAAATAAGGGACATTAAAGCTTCCATAATATTAATGCTTGAAAATGGTAAATGGAGCTTATTTATATAGCACTTTCCAGCCCCCTGTGAGGGGCCCCAAAGCGCTTCACAGTACCAACCATCCACCCATTCATACACACATTTATACACCGGTAGCAGTATAGTCTGCCATGCAAGGCGCTGCCAGTCCTACAGGGAGCAACTCGGGGTTAAGTGTCTTGCCCAGGGACACAACGAGGTATGCCGTGACCGGGGGAAAAGAAACATCACAGAACAGTAACTCTCAGCTGCTGTTTCCAGACAACTCACAGCTGATTTATCTTCAGGCGCCGCCAACAACAAACACCCGACGAGTCATTCTGTTTGTGTCGTCGGTTAGAGAGCATCAGCCTGTTTCACTCACACAGTTCATGAGAGGACACACGTCAGGAGGAAGGTTTGTCTCCAGGTGACAGGGGCCATGGACTGTGCGGAGTGGTGGCACAGAGGTTAGAGAAGATGGGCCCTTGTTGTTTTGCAAACGTCACCGCATGGAAACGTACTGGGCTGGATGGAAGATCTGGAGTGGATTTCAGCTTGCTACGGCCCTTAAAACGTCATTCTAAGCCTGAGAACATTAAAATGGAGCTGTTTAATGCACAGTCTATTTCAAACAAGTACGGATTCTTACATGACCACATTTTTAATTGCTGTTTGAACTTACTGTGCCTCACAGAAACATGGCATCAAACAAACATGTTCTCAACACTCAATGAAGCCTGCCCTCTTGGATACTGTCATGTGCAGAAAGCCGGCAGCAATGTACGTGGTGGTGGTCTGGCTGCACTTTATTGCAAAGGTCTGGATTTAACCCCACTTCCACTGCCAGACTTAACTTGTTTTGAATGTTTAGCATTTAAAAGCAAACCCCCTTCTTCTGTGACAGCTCTCGTCATCTATCGACCACCCAGCCTTCATCTCTGAGATGTGAAATCTTCTTTCATCCTTTTGTGCTACATCTGCTAACCTCTTAATACTTGGTGATTTCAATATCCATATTGATGATCCTTCCTGCC
>JBBPBX010048973.1:15520-25544 GCA_038048925.1 Garcialebias charrua
TGATGATCCTTCCTGCCGCTTTGTAGCTGAATTTCTTCAACTTTTGGATTGCTTTAATTTAAAGCAGCATGTTGATGTTCCCACACACACCAGGGGGCACACTTTGAATCTGATTATCACAGTCCGCTATTGCCAGTAATGTGACTGCACGCAATCTTGGTGTCTCTGACCGCAAGGCCATTTCTATGGAGCTGCTCTTTCCAACTAAACAGTGAAAATAAAAGCGACAAATCTCTTTCAGGAACCTGAAAAACATTAATCCAGATATCTTGGCAGCAGACCTTCAGCACATCCTTATTGTTCATCCATCTTCACTTAGTGAGTCAGTGGACTTCTACAATCAAACCTTGAATGATCTTTTGGATCTGCATGCACCTGTTAAAACTAAAGCTGTCAGCTTTACCTGTTCAGCTCCCTGGTACAATGATGAGCTGAGATACTTGAAAAAGGCTCGACATGCCCTTGAGCATCGATACGTCAGCTCTAGACTCATGGTTCACAAGCAGGCCTATCTGGAGCATCAAAAGATTTATGCAAAGGCCCTCCATGAAGTATGTTCCAACCACTACTCTGCCATCATTAACAACAGCCCTGGGAACTCCAAACAACTTTTTTCCACAGTAAACTATCTCCTTCGATCCAAAATCTCCTCACTTACTGAAACAAATGATGAACACTGCAATAACTTTATTGACTTTTTCCATAACAAAATTCACATCATCCGGTCAGCCCTGACAAATTTGGTAGTTTCACCTGCACCATTTTACAAGCTCCAGGATAACAATCCTCAAATTCTTCGATGTTTTACATCAGTCTCTGAGCAAGAGGTGACAGCTATTATCAAAGGAATGAAATCATCTTCTTGTGCCCTCGATCCTTTCCCCACTGCTCTGCTGAAAATAAACATCTCTTTCATCAGTCCTTTGAGCACATCTGTGATAAACCTCTCCATCCAAACTGGTTTTGTCCCACCTACTTTGAAAGGTGTAATAATAAAAGTGTAATACTGTCCTGAGTTTAGCATAGTAGTATAAAAGTATAAAAGTACAGTATGTCTATCAAACCTCTTCTTAAAAAGACCATCTTGGATCCAGCCCATCATGTCAACTTGTTGCTAACCTTCCATTTTTGTCCAAAGTGCTGGAAACACTTGCGGCAGCCCATCTACATGACCACCTCACCACTAATAATATCTATGAGGTATTCCAGTCCGGCTTTCGTTCAGCTCATAGCACGGAAAAAGCTCTGGTCAAGGTCACAAATGACCTTCTGATGGTAGCTGATGCTGGTTCTCCCTCACTTCTGATCCTCCTGGACTTGAGCTCAGCTTTTGATACTTTGGATCATGGCATCCTACTCCACCGCCTACAACACACTGCAGGACTGACAGAGACAGCTCTGGAATGGTTCCGCTCTTACCTCTCTGACAGATCTGAGTATGTCTCCATTGGGGAAGCAAGATCTCTGACTCGCACAGTCACCTGTGGTGTTCCTCAGGGGTCAGTCCTTGGGCCCACATTATTTACCCTCTACATCCTCCCCTTTGGTCACATTAGTCAAAAGTCAAAGTCAACTTGTCAAAACTGCTATATGTACAGGACATACACAGGATTGAAATTTCATTTCTCTCAGACCCCCGGTGCAGCAATAACCATTTAAACGTTAAAACATTTAATAAACATAAGCATAAAATGAAATAATAAAAGTGTAATAATAAAAGTGTAATACTGTCCTGAGTTTAACATACTGTAGTAGTATAAAAGTATAAAAAGTATATCTATAAATTAAAATGAAGGTTCTGACATTGACCTTTGTAATAAAGTGACAAAGCAGCATATGAAGTTTATGTACACAGTATATGTATGAGGTATTGGAGGTATCAAAAAACCAAGATGGCGCCCATAAGCATGGCTGCGTATCCGCCTCTCCTGTGGGTGTTTGGAATTTTTGTGTTTTGTTCGTTCTTCATTGGAGACATAAGTACACTGCTGGTTTATGATCGGAAGCAGCTTCTGGATTTACGTTTTGCTGCCGCGGATGTCGCTGATTCGGGCCAGTATGAACGTACCTCGGGAGGCCCCCTCTGCCCCCGTTGCTCGGAGACGAGTTGCCCGTTTACCTCCGCTGCTCTTCGCACCAGCCTGCACGGAGAAATCGATCGACTCGGAGGAAGAAACGCGGTTCTCGAGCTGGCCGGCTGGTGAAGCTCAGAGCCCGGCGTTCTGCCTCGCTGTCTTCAGCTGATGGTCTCGATTCTCATCGCCAGTCTCCCGCGTGCACGGACCAGGAAAACAACGGGGATCTGCGGCCGGAGGAGCAGCTCTCTGTGGGCAGCGAGCCGCGGTCGCGCGCTCCCCCACCAGCGGCTAGCACATCAGCTGCTAGCAGCTCATCAGCGGCTAGCTCGGATATCATCAAATTCTGTGTTGTCAACGCCCGATCTGTTTGCAACAAAACGTTCATCCTCAGGGATTACTTTGAAGATCACGACTTGGACTTTTTCTGCATCACAGAGTCGTGGATGTCGCCGGGTGAGTCCAGCGCATTGACGGAAATAATACCACCAAACTGTTTGTTTTTTAACGACCCGCGACCATCAGGTCGTGGTGGTGGATTATTAACAATATTCAAATCAACTTTTGACTGTAAACAACTGTCCATTCCAGTCTCCTGCTCTAGCTTTGAGCTGACTGTTTTTGAACTAGGACATTCACCTGTAACTTTGTGTGCTCTTGTCTACCGGCCGCCTCGTTCCAAGAACTTCATCAGCGAGTTTTCTGATTTCTTGGCTGAAATTACAGCTAAATATTCTCGGGTCGTCATTTCAGGCGACTTCAACTTGCACGTGTGTTGTCCTGAGAAGCCCATGGTTAAGGACTTTTTAGATTTATTGGACTCATTTAATTTAACTCAACACGTGAACTCTCCCACGCAGCAGCGTGGACATTTGTTGGACCTTGTTTTAACATGTGATGTGACCGTTTCAAACCTTGAAATAGGAGACAATGTATTCTCAGATCATAGGCCAGTGAATTTTCAGTTCACCATCCCCCATGTAACTCCTAAAACATGCATTCCTGCACGTAAAGGCAGGAATGTTAACCATTTAACTGCCGCACGTTTCACTGAGGTTTACAACAATGACATGTTAATTCAGCCCCCATTGTTCCTCTCCAGCACTGAGGAGCTGACAAACCAGTTTGACTCTGTTTGTTTAAAGGCTTTGGATAAAGTAGCTCCTATTAAACCGAGAAGACCAAAACTCAGGGCCGAACCGTGGCTGAACGACACGACCAGAGCTGCCAGGCAGCAATGCCGAAAGGTGGAGAGGAAATGGAAAAAAGACAGTCTGCAGGTCTCTTTTGAGATGGTAAAAGAGAGCTGGCGCCGATATCAGAAAGCAGTGAAAACTGCTAAATCACAATACTTCTCTGATATCATTGCTGCAAACTCTCGTAACCCTCGAGTTCTGTTCTCCACCCTAAACTCTGTTCTCCACCTCACTGAACAATCACCCATGGAAGCCTCGACTGAGCTGTGCGAGAACTTCCAACATTTCTTTTTAGATAAAATCGCAACCACCAGGGCTCTCATTTCTCCTCCATCTCACGATCCATCCATCCCACCTCAATCTGTTGCTGTGTTTGAACATTTTGAACCAGTCTCTCTGTCCTCTCTAGAGCAGGTCATGTGCAGCCTGAAACCATCTGGCTCCCCCTTCGATGTGGTCCCCCCTCGGCTTCTAAAGGAGGTTTTTCACACTCTAGGTCCCTCCATTCTTTCGATTGTAAATAGCAGTCTATCCTCGGGTGTGGTGCCAAAATCATTAAAACATGCTGCTGTTCAACCCCTCCTGAAAAAACCAAACCTCGACCCGTCAGTATTATCCAATTTCAGGCCTGTCTCCAGACTCCCATTTGTTTCTAAACTTCTAGAGAAAATAGTTGAGTCCCAACTAAAGTGCTTCCTGGAGGATCACGCTATCCCCGAGCTATTCCAGTCTGGCTTCAAATCCCTCCACAGCACTGAGACTGCCCTACTGAAGGTTTTTAACGACATCTTTCTATCCACAGATACTGGTGACTCTGTGCTGCTTGTCCTATTGGACCTCACATCCGCTTTCGACACCATCGACCATGAGATCCTCATTGCTAGGTTGGAGCAGTGGGTGGGCATCTCAGGATCAGCCCTAAACTGGTTCAGATCCTACCTCTCTGACAGGTCTTTTTGTGTGTCCATCAATGATTTTACTTCTGCAGTGGCGGCTCTTAAATGGGGGGTTCCGCAGGGGTCCATCCTGGGTCCTCTCTTGTTCTCCTTATACCTGCTGCCACTCGGTGCTATTTTCCGGAAACACAATATACCTTTCCACTTCTACGCTGATGACTGTCAAATCTACTTCCCCCTAAGACAAAATGGTACAGGCTCTATTCAACCTCTGCTCGACTGCCTGGCTGACATCAGGGACTGGATGGCTTTAAATTTCTTAAGCTTCAATGATAAGAAGTCTGAAGCCATATTGTTCCTTCCCAATGACACAACCTCAAACCACTGCATTGACCTGTCTGCTCTACCCCTATCCGAAAAACAAAAAGTCAAAAATCTGGGAGTGATAATGGATCCTTCCATGAAACTCAACAGTCATGTAAACATGATCGTCAAATCCTGTTTTTTCCAGCTGAGACGTCTGTCTAAGCTGAAGCCCATATTATCCAAAAAGCACCTGGAGACAGTGATTCACGCATTCATTACATCTAGGCTTGATTACTGCAATTCACTTCTGTTTGGCGTCAGTCAAGCCACCATTGCACGATTACAACTGGTTCAGAACGCAGCTGCCCGATTTTTAACCAGCACACGCAAAAGAGAGCACATTACACCAGTCTTGGCCTCCCTTCACTGGCTACCGGTTCATCTTCGAATCCAATTCAAAATTCTCATGTATGTCTACAAATCGCTGAACAGTCTCGCCCCCGCCTATCTCTCGGATCTGATACACCCATATGTCCCTCCACGTGCTTTGAGGTCAGAGGATCAGGTACTCTTAATAGTTCCAGAAACTCGCCTTAAGCGCAGGGGTGACAGGGCGTTCTCTGTAGCAGGCCCAAGACTCTGGAACGAGTTACCGCTGCTCATCAAACAGGCCCCCTCCCTCTCGGTTTTCAAATCCCGGTTAAAAACTCACTACTACTCCATTGCTTTCAATGCCAGCTGATTTGTATTGGATCGTTTGATTTATGATCTGCAATGTTTTTATGTTTTTCGTGTTGTACTTCATTGTCTGTGTTGCCTGTTGCGTGTTTGTTTGTCCAGCACTTTGGTGTGGACTTGTTCCTGTTTAAAGTGCTTTATAAATAAAATGGTATGGTATGGTATACACACATCCTGGTACTTCTCTCTTGACCTTTCACCCCAGTTTTAAGTCAGTATCTGTGCTTCAAGCATTGTTTCCTAACATCATGTGTATTTGTTGAAAGAAACCCATCACTTCATTTACCATGTGACTCTTTTTAAAGCTATTCACAATTCTAACGTCTTCAATTTAACACCCCATTAAAACGTGGTCCTTGTGAAAACCTTGGGCTGGTGAATTGAAGTGTGTGCATGTTCCCATCCAATCACAGGCCCCCGTTAGTGCGTCTGTGTGTGTTCCACTTCGGTGACACTGCAATATTAAGCCATAATGGAGATAAAACTAGAACTATTTGCAAGCCCATTTCTCTCTTTCCATTCCAACGGTTCCTGTGGTGTCATTTGTTACAGGGTGGCACTGAGTAAATTGCTTTGGGAGCACCACAGCTGGTATGACTATCTTGACAGATCACATTCAGCTAAATGGCTGCAATGCATTTGTCTCAATCAAAGGGAAATTTATTCACAATTTTTTTTGTCATTTAGTCATGTAGTTTTACACGCTTCTGATTAGTGCTGAAATATTTTGGCTCTAAATATGATGTGTTATGAAATGGCAGGAATACAACTTCCTCTATGATGTGGGAAGATTAGGAGTGATGGCATTTCGATGAAAAGACTGGCTCAGTTATGTAAAGCAGAGCGGGAGGGTGCAAACTGCTGACAGCTGTTTTCTCTTCACAGCTGTAAGATTTTCTTTTGTTGGAGCTAAACTCTTCTCGTGTTAATATGGCTTGATGCCTCCACCTGCATTTGGTTTAATTTCAGGACTCAGAAAATAAAAGTCCTGATGGGAGACTTTAGCCAACGAGCAGAGGTTACTGATGCATTCACTTCCTGTTTTCAGGGCCACTGGCTGGAGCCCATCTCATCAGACAACGCGTCATGCGTCTACAACTGGTTAATTTAAGGAGCTGACCCATTTCAAGATGGTTGCCTGAGTTAATTGTCCTTAGCTTGAACAAAAATGGCTTGGCCTCTGAATTTCAGAGATATTGAACAAAAATATGGTGAGGTAGTGGCAGACATAGTCCAAGCACTAACAGATCATGTGAGATCATGCAAGATTGTGCATAATGTGATTTTGAAGGTTTGAGCATCGGGGCTATAAACTCTTTTCTTATCATAAGATTGTTTTAATGTGAAACACCAGTGTGAAAGCTTTTTCAAAGCTTTTGTTTGCACTTTGGCTGCTATTTTTTTCTTTGCTCATTATCTGTCCAGAACCTAAAATATTCATTGTTCATCAGTTAATCATCTGCTGGATGTCAAGTTTTCAGCTACTGACTTTTTAAGAGTCACCATTCTGGTGCTAAAATACTATTTTATGTGTGGTGTGTTTGATGGATTCATTTGAAGAACTTGGAACAAGTGGTGCCTTTATGATTGGCTGTTAATAACAATTTAAAGATTCACATTTTTAACTTAGTCATTTTGCAAAGTTATTCTTTATCAGTTAACATGACATTGGCTTTTTCTTGAGTTTAGGAGCCTTGTTATGCCTAAATGAACAAGATGTAAGTGGCTTAAATAAAATATGTGGACACTGAAATTATAACTGACATTGCACTGAGAATGGATAGCCTATTGTTTTTAACTCATATTTTTTAAAGGGTTATAAAAGTATGTCTGTCTTTATGTCTGTCGTTGTTGTTGTCCACTGTTGTCATCATTTTTTGTTAAAATCAGGTGTCTCTTGTAAATGAGTCCTTGTGGCTCAGTGGGATTAACCTGTTTAAATAAAGGTTGAATTAATGAATGTCCATGGTTCCAGTCTAGAGGATATTTAAAGCTTAAACATAAACATTTTAACAGAACATAAAATGTTTAAAGTAGTTCACCAAAGTCTCGAGGGAACTAAACTTCCAAGTGTTAGCTTTTCAGTGGGTTTATTGGGGGTGGGGGGTGGATCTGTGTATTCCGAACAGCAGTAGCAGATTAGCACATTTTTAGCACAAAGAACACAGGACATTTAGCTTATTCAATCCTGAAAAAAATGTTTAATTAACTTGCCACTTTTTTTCAAAAGTCCTACCTATTGTGTCTTTTTAGCTTTAACACCTGATGCATGAATTACTTAAAGGTTGAGTTTTACTATGAGTTTACTATACAAATGTACATCAAGTTTTGTTAAATTATCTTGAGCAGATCAGTAGTTGTGGTCCGGACAAGCAAATACCTAGAATACATTTTGACTTTGATTTGTGACCTTGAAGCTGATGGGGCTATAAAATGTGTACACATCACTTTGACTAGTGATGATGTGTGTGTATCAAATTTTATTAAATTATCGAGTGGGTCAAAAGTTATAACTCAGACAAGAAAATTCACAGACATACGGAGCCTATACAATAATGTCTGTCTTTTAACAACAACAACAACAATAATAACAACACATTTTCATTTCACTTTGTTAAAACACCTGTGACTGTAGTAATTTTCAGAGTGAGATGTGTTATTTAGGGAAAACTACAGTGTTTTGGATGTTAAGCATTTAATTCATGTTGTTGTAGAGAAGCTTTCAGTTTGTTCTGGGTTCACCATTGATTGGCACTTTGGGTGCATTTCTTTTAATAAAAGAGGTTAATCTTGATAACTGGCCCCGGACTCTTGAGACGTGTTGTGTCAGAACTGACATAGGAACCCCTAAGTGGACTCCACTCACCCAGCACAAACACTTTTTGCCCCGCTCCCCTCAGGAAGGACGTTGAGGAGCATTAAGTGAAGAACCACTAGACTGAGGAACAGCTTCTACCCTGAGGCTGTTAGACTCATGACTCTCTAACCAGGTTAATCACAGAGAAATATCACATCATGTTGCTGCTGATCTGTTTCATGTTGCTGCTGATCTGTTTCATGTTGCTGCTGATCTGTTTCGTGTTGCTGCTGATCTGTTTCATGTTGCTGTGTTCATTCGTACTCATCTGCTCACACAGACTCATGTTCGTGTTGCTGTTCGGCGTATTGTTTTTATGCCATTAGTGCTTAGTGTATTTTTTTTTCTTAGTTCACATCTTAGAACTTATTTCTGTTTTCCTTTTACATTTTTATTGCTGGATGTAACTGGGACCCAGTGTACATAATTTCGTTCCACCACATGTACCACATGTGGTGCAAATGACAAATAAAGAAACTCTGAAAAAACACCAAGCCGTAAAAGAGATATAAGACTGATTCAGAGCTTGACTGACTTTTTGAAAATAAATATTCTAGTTTGTCCTTTCTTATTCATTCCACCTTTATTTATACAGGTTAGTCTCATTGAGTCACGAGGACTCATTTACAAGAGACCTGTTTATCTTTATTATATAAGCTGTAAAACACAATTTATAGGACAAGGCAGGCATGAAACATAGTGACCATTTGGGTATTGAAAACAAATTGCCCCAGAGTTTTATTTTGACGGGTTTAGCCTATTCTGTAAGTAAAATCAACTGAAGTTACTGGGAACAAAGTAATGATTTTTTTAAATCTTGCCACTCCTCATTGTCCTCCTGTGAGTTGTATACCCTTGAACAGAGAGGAGACTGAGTCACGGAGCCTGAAGACACCCCACCCCCACACAGACATCCTGATGACACATCCAGCATCATGTAACCAGCGGACATTTCTCAGAAGACACGCTGAGAAAAAGAGATGCTGATGTGATTTATGGTATCTGGAGGCTAAGGTGGAGAGGAGGGGAAATGAGAGAGTCGCCCCTGTCATTTCACTTTGGAGTGGGGTGGGGGGTCACCTACCACCCCAGCTTATCAGGAACGTTTTCTAACTTGTAACGTCAGGACAGCACAGTTTGCAACTTGTTTTGGTGTCCGTTTAAAATCCAGGTTGGATGCTGAGTTACAGCAATTTAAATTATTATCATTTTTTTTTTGTGGATTTCAACACAAAGTCTCATTTTCCTTTGAAAGGATGTACCGTATTTTCCGGAATATAGGTCGCTGCTTTTTATCATTTTTGCATGCCCTGCAACCTATATTCAGGTGCGACCTATTTATGACTTTTTATAAAATAAGCTGATTTGTTATCATTTATTAACAAAAATTTAACTGAGACACACTCTTACAATGATGTCAGCTAACAAATAAATTTTTTTAGGTGTTTATCCTGCTAAAATTATTAATTTATTAAAGAAAAGTTCAGCTCAGACACATATTCACTATAATTTTTATCAAATAATTGTTTTTAAGTGTTAATCTTCTTTAAAGCCTTGCTGTGCGCTCCTGTGGCAGACATTTGCAGCAGAGCTAAACACGGTCCACATTTTGACGTAGGTGCGACCTATATTCAGGTGCGACCTATATATGGGTTTTTCCAATTTTTTGGCAATAATTGGACAGTGCGACCTATATTCAGGTGCGACCTATACTCCAGAAAACACGGTAGATCAAAATGTTTTTCCCCCCTTCATTCTTACACATACAGCTTTGATCCTCTCATTCCCTCACTCCTCTCATGTGTTGACTTCTTTCTTCATGGCATGTTATGACTGGAGTGGTTTATTTTTTACTTTTACGTTTTCTATTTTTAAATGAAAAGTGAACGAGTGGTTATAATTTGAGAACCTGTCCACTTGTGTTTTTGCTTCTTGCACTACTGCTTCTGACTTTCA
>JBBPBX010048974.1:0-12121 GCA_038048925.1 Garcialebias charrua
GGATTAGATTAGCTTCCCCTAATTTTCATAAGACATTTGTGCTTTTGACATTGTGGACCTAAAAAATTAATAAGCGTTTTAGAAATTGTGGAACTAATTTTTTAATTAGCGTTGCCCACCACTGCATATTAGTAACTTTTTCTGTCATTTATGTTGTTACGCTCAATAAATTAAGAAGAACAAAGAACCTGGCATTATATAAATGAACTGAACTGAACTGGTTTACAGTCTTGTGGTCTGAGAGAAAATAAATCTCATGAAGTTTTAATGGAAACAATATATATTTAAGATTAGATAAAAGTGCTATCACTGACTTTATGGTTTTGCAATGAAGTATTTTTTCCCCCACCAAGTTTAACTGTGAAAGGAATCCAAGTAAAAGTAGAACAGAATTCTGGTCTATTATAGTTTGTGATACACTACAGTAAAGGCATATGTTCAGTTGTACAGAAATTCCTGGGTTGGTATTGAGCAGACAGCTTTTAATAGTTTACTTGTATTGGCTATCAAATGGCAGTATGGTGAAGCAGTTGGTTAGCACGGTTGTCTCACAGCAATAAGGTTGCGGTTTGCCCATCTGTGGTTTGAGTGGCTTTTGCCCATTCTCGTTTTGCATGTGTGAATTTTTGCCATATACCCCTGTATCTGCTTACCTATTAGGTTAATTGTCAAATTGTTACTATGTGTGTACCAATGGTTGTCTGTCTCATTTGTCTCTATGTGGCCCTGTGATAGACTAGTGATCTGTTCAGAGGTTACACTATTTTTTGTCTAGTGACCACAAGAGAGAGGCACCAGCTACTCCAACAAACAGACACAAAAAATGGGTAAAATAAAACAGATGGATATCTAAAACAACAACAATAAAAAACTGTTAAATGGTCATGACGTTGGTTAGCACTGTTGCCTCACATTAAGAAGGTCACAGTTGACTACCATCTAAGACCTTCATGTGTGTAGTTTGCATATCTCCCTGTACACGTGACTTTTCTCCAGTTCGTTCCACTGTTCTAAAATATTGGTTACTCTAAACTGCCACTTAAATATGAGTGGTGTCTGTCTTGTTTGTCTCTGTATGGCTTTGTGGTGGACTAGCAAACCTTTTTTTTCTCTCATGGAACTCTAAAGATAAGCACCTGGGGCCTCATGTATCAACCGTGCGTGCGCACAAAAACATTGCACACGTCACTTCCCACGCAAAACCCCGTATGTAACAAAAATGAAATGAACGTGAATATCTGCGCATCCAAGTACATTTCCACGCCAGCTCCCCTGCTGGCGTACGCACGTTTCTGTGGTTATTGTTCCTTTGGCGACACTTACAGGTGCTTCCGAGAAACTGAAGCCCCACAGTCTGTGGTTGACTTTAAGAGCGGCTTGAAGACCTTTCTTTTCAACCGAGCACTCTACCTCCCATGATTCTACTTTTGATCTTAGCTGATACTGTTGTTGATTTTAATTGTCTTATTATTTGTTTTATTGACATTCAATTATGTTGCACCTTGTAGCACTTTGAGATTTTCATTAATGAAAAGTGCGTTATAAATTGTATTCATTATTATTATTATTATTATTATTATTATTATTATTATTATTATTAACTGTTCATGATGTGAAAATGATTAATATTCCCACCAAACACACGATTAACAAATATCCACATGACGCAGTAAATAAAGGACGCGCAAAGTTGTGCCAAAAATAAATTCAACAGGAACGGATTCATTCAGCCTTACTGGAGGATATAATAGTGTAACACGCAGAGCATTTATTTATAAACAGATATAATCTTCTGATCTAGGATATGGCTTATCAGCAGTTTTCAGAAACAATCATTTTTCAGTTTGGCACTGCTGCGCTCTGGAGCAACACAGGAACCGTGCACAACGCGTGCAGAAGCAGCGATCAAACTGTTCCTGAGCTTTCCAGAGGGAGCTGCAGGCCGATCAGGGCAGTCCAGTCCACACAAAGCCTGATCAATGGAATGTCTCATCTATATGATTCCAAAGGCTGAGTGGTCGCGCTTTGGAGCGCGCGCGCACCCTCACCGGTGCGGCAGCTGGAGGTGATTCATAATCAGCGTTTATTGTAGATTTCTCCAAAATGACACGTGAAAGTACACCATATATAACTTGTAGGAGAGTAAAAGCTTCACAGACAAACAGATTGCGCACAAGGCTGCGGGCGCGCAGCGTTTGGAGACTCCAACATCACGTCATGTCATGAAGACTCTCCACTGAGACGCACAGACTCGTTTCTTCATATCATCTATTAAATAAACAAAGATCTATGTTCAACCAAACATCTAAGTTCCTCTGTGTTTACAGTAATTATGGTAATAAACTCGTGCGCAAAGTTAATATTTTCACTCAGAATGAATGGATGTGCCGGGTGCGCACCAAAGCAGGGTGAGCGCACACACAAATACCGACACACAATCACTCGTTCTTTGCGTGATGAACACATTTTATTACTATTCTTACTTAGGATTATTTTCCTCACTCATATTATATTAAATTCATTATTTTCCTGAATCTAGAAATCATTTCTGATCGCGCAGGGATCAAACAAACATGTCCTTCACACATGCAGGAAGTAATTTGCATCTGTTTAACATATGTAAATGAAGGCGTGTCAGGGGAGGTGTCTCACGTGCGCTCAGTTCCACGTTAATTGTGATGTACAAAAGGAATGTGCGTGGATTCCGGTGTACGCACAGTTTGATAAATCTGGATTTTTTTGTGCGTGCACACTTTTCTGGATTTGACCGTACGTCACTTTTCAGTGGGAAATCCACGCAAGTCTTTGTACATGAGGCCCCAGCTCCCCACAATCCTCATGACATATGTGGGTAAAAAAATAAAGTAAAATAAGATAAATAAAATGGAACCATAGAAAATGTTAAAGTGCAGAGTCTGACTTTAAATGATTATCAGCTGATTGATTATGAATGAAATTTGCCCAAAAACAGGACTTGGTTATGAAATTCCTTAAACTGGAAGCCTATAGAATACAACTATTTTGTTTCCATTCTACATTGTACATTATACAAAGTAGGGATGCACCGATCCACATATTTATTTACTTCCGATCTGATCTCGACACCTAAATCTGCACATAGGCCGATACCAATACCATCATCATTAATGATTTCTTATGAGGCTGTAATGATCTCCTCTCTACAGGCAAGTACAATTTGTACAAATATATGCATGCATGTCCAAAAAGACAACTTGAGGTAAGTTTCATTAATGTTGGATAAGTTTCAAAGTTAGAATTAAATCCTGCTAACACAAAACGTGTTTTATTCCTAACTTTAAAGGTTCAGTATGCAGTTTCTGTAGAACTGCAGCACTTAGAAAAAATTTCAACAGGCAAAGCATTCTGATCCCTCCCCCTCAGAGCCATATATGGCTCTGCTCTCCCATGGTCTGTTGAAATTCAAATTCAAGCTCTGTTTTTATTGGCTGATTCAAATTCAAGCTCTGTTTTTATTGGCTGGTTACAAACTCTGTTTTTATTGGCTGGAAAATGGTGGGTCACCTTTTCTTTTTAGAAATGCTTATTTACCACCTGGAGAAGCAAGGGGACAATATTTTTTTTTTTTTTTTTCAGAGATTACCTGGCTAACATCAGTCTGTCAGGAGGTAGTGACAGAGTGAAGAAATATGTTTGTAAAAAAAGCTACATACTGAAGCTTTAAAGTCAGAGTCAGTCGGAATCAGAGTTTTATTGTCATACATACCATATGTAATACATGTGGTGGAACGAGATTATGTACACAGGGTCCCAGTTACATCCCAAAATAAAATGTAAAAGAAAAACAGCAATATTATCTAAGATATGAACTAAGAAAAACATAAACTAAATATACACTAAGCACTAATAGCATAAAAACAATATGCTGAAGTGGATATTAAAGTGATTAAGTGGCTTTAAACATCTGCTAAGTTCGTGGCAAAAAACAACAGACACGCTACTGTTTTCAATATTTTACATAGCTTTATAATACTGTATTTGTTTCTTTTTGTAAATATTATTTTATATTATTTTTCAATTCATTTTTTTACGATTGTCTACTTTTGTACTGATAAATATCTCCCGGAGGGTAAACGTAAACTATAACTTGGCTGCAAACATTCAAGCAAGCTGCGGAGCAGGCAGTCTGATTGCAGTCAGCCACACTCAGCCTGCTCCTCCTCCGAGACGGGCAGACTGAGCGCGGCTGACCGAAATCAGACTGCCTGCTTCAGACTGAATGAGAGGAACACACCGCTGAAGCCACGAAACTTGAACGTCCACTGTAAAAGTAACTTTACTGCAGTGCCTGGCTAAACAATCCTTGTGCTCTATAATGTGATGCTTTTTCAAATGTTTATTATCCGTAAGTTTGTTGTATTGTAGATCGCGACAGAGCTTTCTCCTCTCGGTACAGCAGCTCGGTAGACATTGCACGTTGCTGTCTTGCAGTGTTTAGTGTAAATGACTTCCACACAGCGGACATGTTTTGGTGAAAAGTTGGTTAGCCGTTAGCTACAGTGCTGCTCAGTCCTCATTATTTACTCATGTTTTAGCTGACTGTAAACTATGAAATGGATTTCCTGAATGTGAGGCTGGTCTTATAACTCTGGGTTTTTTTATGAAACACCTCCGTTCGGGAAATCCATTCCCTAGTTTGAAGCCAGGTTGCAGAGCAGGTGGCAGGGAATCGCATGTGGAGACATTTCAGCAGACACAGACATGCTGTCGTATTCTGCCATCAGGAGTGTTGAACCTAAGTGCAGGAGGATGACAGGAGGCACGTGGACAATTAAAACATTTATTTAGCAAAAACAAAACTGAAGCTGACGGGGCGACGTACTCATGAATAACATAATACTTGATGGAGGGCAGAAATACACAATAAGGACAATCCCAAGACAAAGACAAAACGCAGAGAAGCTGAATATTCATATACACACACTGATTGGAACAAATAACAGACACCTGCAGTGATTAACAAGACACAGGTGAGACAGGGGCTGAGCACAAGGAGTGAAAACACTGAGAGCAGGAAACATGAGGAAACGGACAGAGACAGGACCAAAACCCCACACATGCATTATGGATCGGAAATTTCTGCAGGTTGGATTAGAAAAATCTGATATGTAAATTATTATGTTTCGCGGGCCAATACCAGATCGGCCCCATCCCTAATACAAAGTTACTTTACATGGTTATGATACAATTTGACTTTATCTTTTTTCACACCATTTTTTTGTGTTGTTTTTTTCTTCCAATTCTGTCATGACCAGCTGGTATAAATAGACTGACAGCGCAAAGCACTCCTCACATTTTTAACAAAGATAATACATTTTTTTGCCAAACAGTATTTAAACAGATTGCTTCACATTTTGGTAAGATCTAGAACATCCACAACAAAAAAGCAAGCCGAGAAATGCAGAATCCTTTTAAACTGGCTTTTTTTTTTTTACAGCATGCTCATTTCATTCAGAAGTCACCTGACTTGTGAATTGAAGATTGCCTTTTGAATCATAGAAGTTATCAGTGTGAGTTTATCTTTATTTAAGATATGCAGTTTTCAAAATTTGGTTAGGTCAATAAGTTAGGTGCAATGTGTTGATTGTCAGTTGTGATGACAAATCAGTTATGGAATTTACAGCTAGAACATGTATTGTAGTGTTGTGTACAGCTTATATTTTCTAACATTGTGTGAAGAGGTTAAATTGTTTTATTTAGCCATTGTTGTTGTTATTGTCATTGTAGTAAAATTAACATAAAGTTATTGTCACTGTCATTGTAGTAAAATTAACATAAAGTTATTGTCGTAAGCTTGTTTCTTACATCTCAAAACCAGTGCTTTTGTTGTTAAATTGCAATCAATAACATTTTATACTGTATTTGTTAGCCCACCCACACATTTTCATAAACAATAATCACTGGTTCTTACACTTTCTCTGTGTGTTATATTCTGCCAAATGTTGTATCTCAATTTTCTGCTGTGCTCTCTGTGCACTCAAGTCAGAGTTCAGCATGTTTTTTTTTTTTGTTAGTTTTTTTTAAGTTTGAGCAAAATGCATTCCAGTATGTACTGTAAAATAGTCCAAAGTGGACATATATCACTTCACCGCTTGCTCTTCTCAAGGGCGGGACGTCTCCTCTCGGTCTCCGCTTTGCTTTTGCTTTGTCTTGTCTGTGAAACTGTCTGAGAGCCTCTCTTCTTCAAAATCTTCCGAATCATAACTATGGACATTCATTTGGACAGTTGGTCTCTCAACACAACTGATAACATTTCTTCAACAAGAAGACAGGCTGTAGGCGAGCCGATTTGCCCTGTTGGCATGCATACAGCTGGATATCTCATCGACTTGGAAGACTGGATGACGTGTCTATCTCTGCTGTTATCTGTGGATCTTAAGGACGCATATTTAATTGGATTTATGATAACTGGTTCCTGCTTTTGGATTCGGCTGGTTCCTGGTCTATCAACACAAAAGGAAGACGTCGACATCAAATCTAGACCTGGTCAGGCTGCCTGCCTTACATGATGGCTTGGTTCATGTCTCGAAAACCCAGACTTTTGGCTGAATGGATCAGATCTCGGGGATTTTCTCAGTCACGTTCCATTGGTATGGTCATTTTAATTTGGGCATTTCAGAATCGAGTGGACCGACACAGACTGAAGGTAGATGTCATTAATGTTCTACCTGTTCCCAAAACAATCGTGTTTATCTGACATTTGGCTCCCCAACGGGTCTTGATAGGCTGTCTTATCTCAACACGGCTGAAAAGTTTTGTAAACCTGACGCTCTCACCCCTCCCAAACCTGCTACTGAGGAATTCCACTGACTTTTCAGAGGGGCCCAGCTGAATAAACAAACATTCTGTCATCATTTCAGGACTCTGGATTCACCTCTGGCCGTCCTCTGCAGCCCCCCCGCCGAGTGTGCACAGATCTCTACAGAGGGAACTACTCTATATGAACTGAGTGTTTTTCATCTGAACTCTGCAGTGCCTCTCTGAGGGCTGGCTGCTCAACAGCCTTTGAGTACTCCACATCCCCCTTATGTGCAAGATTTATTTCATTAAAAAAATGTGTTAGGAATTTTTTTGTCTCCAAACCCTATGTGTCATTTTTTCCACCACTTTTAAGGCTCACCCATAGCTCTGCGTAGGGCCGTGCGCATGCCCGTATGCGCGTGCTGTACGCAGACAGTTCACCCGCACTGCTCAGCGTTCATTCTCGCGTTCATTCTCGCGTTTTCTCTCCAAATTCTTGATGTCATTTGAGCAGCTGCAGCGCAGAGCGTTTACCTACAAGACAAATTAAGGTTGCTGATTGGTCATTTGCTAACACCCCTACTGAATTGATTGACGGGTCGGGTGGGGAAAAAAAGGCGCGAGGTGGCAGCTGCACCCGCAGCAGTGTTCTGTGTTTATACGTTAATAAAAAGGTCTAATAACTAATGGTGTCGAAATTAGCGCGTTAATTATTTGCGTTATTTTATTTATTATGACGCGTTAAAATAAAATAACGCAACGATTATTTTGAAAAGCTCCCCCCGGATGCCGAATCTCACTTCCGGTTTCCGCTTGCTAACGCTGTTAGCGCAGGCACCGTATCTGCACTCACATGCGATCACTGGACTTCTGCTAGCAATGATAACTATTTGGGTGTCACGGCTCACTTTATTGATGACAGCTGGAGCCTGCACTCCTTTGTTTTAACTGTGAGTAAATCTACCGAGCGCCACTGTGCGCGCTGCACATCCAGACGGCCGCACACGAATGGAACATGGAGAAAAAAAACAACAACGCTCGGGACAGACGGTGAAATCCCCCTGCTTACAGAAGCTGAGCTTGGAAAGCTGAAAAAGTTGGAGGAGCTACCTGAGCCATGCAGGTAAAGTTTTATTTATTTTTCTTTGTTGATATTGGTTAAGTCAGTGGGTCAGTTAAGCTGTGTAAATAAACAAACCAAGTATGTGTGTGTGTTAAAAAATAAAATATAATTCTTCTTTCTGCTCCCTTTTCATTCAGTGTTTTTCTTTTTGATGAATTTGCTTTTTTATTCTAAATGAATGAATAAATGAATTAAATTAAATAAAAGCTCTAATGAATTTTTTTTCAGTCAACCTTTACTTACACAGGTTAGTCTCAATGAGCCTCAAGGACTCATTTACAAGAGAGACCTGATTATTGTTTATTAATTTGTGTTTTCACAGGTATGTCACAGAAACTCTGGGTGGACAGAACTACATCTCCTGTTCTGTGGTGCTGCCTGCCTTCTGCCACCTGTTCAGAGTCATGGAGCCTTCAGATGATGATACTGTCAACATACTGCGATTCAAGAAGGCCTTTTGTGAAGACCTGGCTCAACGAAAGAAGAACTCCAATCTCACTTGGCTCAAGAATGCTACTGCACTTGATCCCAGGTTCAAGGACTTAAAATGCAAGTAATGTAGACACTGGTTTGCCTTAGTAGCTGGATAAATGAAGAGGAGTAGATCTTATACATGTGGTTTAAAACAAAGCAGAAATGTTCTGTAAGGTTCTAAATCTCAGTTCACACTAATTCATACAGTTTATCAAACAGTAAAATATTTTGAACAACAAAATGAATGTTTGCTTTAGTTTTAGTTAGGTGCTGCATTTTCTTTACAAAATTATTTCAGTTTTTAAACACTGTGTGAAAGTAAAAACAATAAATGTTATGACTTAACTGATGAATGAATCCATCTTTATTAAAAGTTGCCTTAAAGTGTTTAATCGTGATTAATTGCGATTAATTTTAAAACTGATTTGCGATTAATTAGTTAATTTTTTTTTAATCTATCAACACCCCTACTAATAACTAAAATAAAAAAACAAGGAGCGCTGGTCCTGCAGCCCACACATAAGACCAGCACACCAGGAAATCTGCAGAACCTCCCGCAGCCACACTGGACTCGAGTTTAATTCGCTCGTGACAAATTCATTCGTTTCCTCATCATTTCAGCCATCGAGTCAACGGAGGAGGAAGAGATCACTGCCTTTTGGCAAAAAAAAACTAAAGAAAAGGCCAGATCAAGGATGAAGAAAGAGAATTTAAAATATTTGTGTCGCATACAAAACACTTTGCGCGTACATGCCCTGCGGGGATACGCTTGTGCCTCTGCGTACGTAGAGCGTACAGCTGCGGACGGCTGTACGCAGAGCCCTGCAGGGGCCTTTATTATCTGTCCAACAGATCTCACTTGTAAATGAGTCTTCAAGGCTCAAAGTGACTTATCTGTTTAAATAAAGGTTGAATTAAAATATTATAATGAAAACTTTGGAAATGTTCAAAGAAAGCACTTTGCTCACAACCTGAACTTTATTTTCCCTCTGCTGCTTTAGAATTTGCCTCTGCAATGTTTTCTGTATTTGATTTGCCTGTTGCAAATATACATTTTGCAGACCAAGCAGTGGAAATTCACCAGTACTGGACAGCAGTATTTATAACTTATTTAAATGTGCAATTTAACAACACATGAATTAAGGATCAAGATACATCCAGGTTAACATGTGAAGTAGCTTTAAATATGTCCAATTAGCCTTTGACTGGTGAAACAATCCCTACAATTACCAAATTTATATTAAGTAAATTAACAGAAATAACGAAATTCCAGCAAAATTGGGGATTCTATAAAACAATTAACTGCATGGCAGAAAGATCAGGGGCCACCTTGCACAGCTTTTGAGTTCTCCTCATTGTAAGCCCCCCCAGGATGTGTTAAATCTGTGTTTAAACTTAGATTATATTGTAATGAGGTCCATCTAGATTCAAAGAACAAGAGAGCTCTTTTGAATAATTCAATGTGAACCTTTGGGATACGCAAACATAATTATGTCCCAGTCTGCAGTAATTTTCACATAAAAAATAAATAAAAAAGATATCCAAGTCCACAGAATTATAAGAGAACATTAAAAGTGTATATATACAGAACATTTTTCAATACATGAGTCTACTAATGAATAAATCAAATAGTCTTCAGCCCAGTCAACTCATAAGGAATCATTACTTAAATGATTTGTTCAAATGTACATTTCCAGACAGAAATGTCAATAAAAATCAACATAGTTTTAATAAGTACTGTAAAAAATTAGCATGATGATTCAATTATTTAGCCAAAAAGCCTTCACTATTTGAAGGAAAGTGTTGGGACTTCTGTTTATGGTGCCATTAATAATTGCATTAATGGAATACTATTTGTCAGTGTTCTGTGTTATATAATGTGACTATTATTCTTTGGCGCATTGATTTATAAGTAAAGTCACTAATCCATACAATGTTAACACTAACAATTCTTTCACTTCCTCATTTAAAAATATGTGATTAACTTATTGAGCTTAGATGTTCAATTACCTCAATAAATTGTGAGGCTTTTCAGGTGTCTTGGCAACATTGCCATTAACTGTGAAGTAAATTATTGAGTTTTTGTTTTGTTAATTAGATTAGCCCTTGACTGTTAAAATAATGTACTACAGTTTATTGTATGTTGTATTTTATTTTTTCTGTACATATACGTTTATATGGGGAATGAACAATACCAACTAGATATACTTGGGCTCACCTGGGGCTTCGGGTTGGAGGAGGAAAGGTCTTTTGTGGTCATACATGTTTATGTTAATGTTTATTAAATTTGTTCATTTTTTTTACAAAAGAAACACAATAAAAGACAATCCCATTAATGATACGTACACAATGTAAAAAAATGAAAGGTAGCAGAAAGAAGAATAAATCTTATTATATCTGCCCCTTTTTTCAAACAATCAGATTAAACAATAATAATCTTTCACCAGCAGTACAAAATGACTAACTCTTTCTAATTTTCTAATACTAATACTAATACATAACTAATAATTGATACAATACACATTATGCTAATTCATATATATTTTTTCAACAAATTCCTTTTGATCATTTTCTTAAATGTAAACAGTGACTTGGCATTTTTAACTACATTCTCCAAGCCATTCCATAATCTAATTCCCTGGATTGAGGTAGAACGTCCCTTCAAACTAGTTCTGAATTGTGGTTTTACAAACATCTCTGTCCCCTTAAGATTATAACAACTTTGTCTTTTAACAAAATTCATTTGGACATTTAAAGGTAATTCATTATTCTGAGCCCTATACATAATTGATAAAATATTATAATCAACCAAATCATGGAACTTCAATAATTTCAGTTGATAAAATAGTGTACTGGATGGATGACAGTAATGTTTTCTACAACAGTTCAGATTACCCAGCTTTCCTGGAAGTTTTGAATGGTGTGCTACAACAAGTTGGGGTTTTTCTTCTCTTACTGAGTGACTACAGTGCCCATATGGGCAATGACAGTGTCACCAGGAAGTAGATACCAAGTGGGAGCATAGGGTGGCCCATAAGTGTACTTAATAGCAGACCACCTTAGGCCAAAGTTTGATGATCAGTTTTGTAATTGTTTCAAAAGACACTTGGGTAAAAAGAGTGGTGGTGGTTGGGACGGATGGACGGATGGACAGACGGACATCCATCATCCATCCATTGATTGATTGATCATCATCATCATCCATCCATTGATTGATTAATCATAAACCAGTGTTTTGACATTTGAAAATAGATTCTGACTCTTCCATGTCCACAATGCAGGGGTGTAATACATCTAATTTTCAATAATTAATTTTACCCTCACTCCTAGTAATCACACTGTAACCATAAGTCAAATCCTGACATGGTAAAAGCTAGCACGAGCCAAAAGAAAATGACAGGAGTTTAGCATAAAAAGTAAAATAAAAAAATCCTGTGACACAACCCTCTCCTCCTCCCACATCACACACATTTTTTTTACATAAATACATTGATCACAAAACTTAAAATACTTTTTCTTCAATTCACCACATCAAATACATTGACATTTTAGGGTTCATAGACATGTATTAACTAAACAGTACTACAGAACAGACCTCCAAGTCTTTTATGGCCCTTGTTAGTCCCTGGTCCACTCTAGTCAACTCCCAAGGACTTTTACGAAAAAGCTAATACAAATGACAATCCAGAAACAGAAAACAGCATAAATCTTTATTTATTTTTATAGAGTTGGGTTCTGTTACCT
>JBBPBX010048974.1:14657-25544 GCA_038048925.1 Garcialebias charrua
AAAACGTTTTCTGCAACAAATAAAGTCCAGTTGATCCAGTATTGAAAGCCTTTTTTGATTTAACCAATAACGTACATTTAAGGTATCATTCTGTCAAGCAGATCCTGCACACAACTTCATCTTCTTTTTAGTTATTTTTTGCCCTTGAATTATTTTAACACTAAGCATATCATTGTACTCTTTTGAGGCATGAACTGATTCACCTCATATTGTTTCATGTTTGTTCTCTTGACAGTAAATCTCTTGTCTAACATGATTCTGTTGTTAATGGCAAATCGATGTGCAAGTAGGGACAGGATACTTGTACTTGAGAGTTAAAATAACTTTAATGTTTAGACATGACAAAAACCAAATGCTAATGGGGCAGACAAACTTACCGTATTTTCCGGTGTATAGGTTGCACCTTTTTATGTTTTTTTCAAGGCCTGCGACCTATACTCAGGTGCGACCTATGTATGGCTTGTTATCACTTTCGGTGAAACAAATTTTTAAATCCAGCTCATTTCACAATTACGTTCATTTATTAAGGAAAAGTTCAGCTCAGACATATATTTGCTATAATTTTTATCAAACAAATAATTGTTTTTAAGTGTTAATCTTCTTAAAAGCCTTGCTGTGCGCTCCTGTGGCAGACATTTGCAGCAGAGCTAAACGTAGGTGCGACCTATACACCAGTGCGACCTATCTAGGGATTTTTCCAATCTATTGGTGATAATTGGACAATGCGACCTATACACAGGTGCGACCTATACACCAGAAAATACTGTACTTTAGGAGAAGACAGGAGGAGCAAACACAGAACATGCAGTCATAGAAATGATAATGTTCAGAAACCAGAGGCATGAAAAGACACAGACTTTATGAAGAGCTAATGATACAAAGAAACATTTGTGGTGATTTTGATTCAGGACAGGTGCAACAGAAAAAGAACACGAAGAAGAGAAACACAGGGAGGTGCAGAAAACAGAAACACAGACAATAACAATAAAACTTATTTGATAATAATAATGGGCAGCACGGTGGCACAACTGGTAGAGTTTCTGTCTCTCAGCAAGCAGGTCCCTGGTTCAAATCCTGGTCCGGGGTCCTTTCTGGGTGGAGTTTGCATGTTCCCTCCGTGCATGCGTGGGTTTTCTCCGGGTACTCCAGTTTCCTCCCACTGACCAAAAAGATGCATGTTAGGCTGATTGGTAACTCTAAACTGGTGTTAGGTGTGAGTGAGAGAATGAATGGTTGTTTGTCTCGTTTTTCTCCATGTGGCCCTGTGATGGACTGGAGATCCGTCCAGAATGTACCCCTCCCCTCACACTGTAATTGCTGGGCATGGGCACCGGCAACGCCCGTGACTCAAAATAGAACAAGCAGGTAAAAGATAATGGATGATTGGATAATAATAATAATACTTTATTTGTATAGAACTTTTTTTAAACAAATGTTACAAAGTGCTTCACATTAATGAATTAAAACAACATCACCAGACATCAGAAACACAAAAAAGTAGACCAAATCAATTAAAATACATAACAATTTAAGACAAAATGAAAATAAAACTACAAAGCTATTCAGATATTAAAAACAAGTTGTCAGGATTGGCTCCCTTCGTCCCCCTCTGTTAGTCAGTTAGTTTTAAGGTTTCCAGTTTAGTCTCATGTTTATTCACTCTTAGTTGTCATCCTGTAGTCAGTTAGTTTATTAGTTTCCCTTCCAGTTTAGTCTCATGTTTTCACTCTTAGTTTTACCAGTTAACTTTCGTGTTTTAGGTTAGTTTTCCGGTCCTGCTCTGTGTCCCTAGTTGAGTGTCTCCGTTGATTGTCCCCAGGTGTCTGTGATCATGTCTCGTCATAGTTGTGTGTATATAAGCCCTGTCTGTGTCTCATTTCATTGTCGGTGCATAGTCTGGTGTAATCTGGTAAACCCTCATGTCTCTCGCCACAGCTCCTCTCCTGTGAGTATTGCTGCCACGACAGCCTAGTTTATTTGTGTTATTAAAAGTATTACTTTTACAACCGCCTGCCTCCTGCATTTCCGTCTGCACCACTGGGTTTTCATGCTCCCTGAGTAAAACCGTGACATTATGCACCGACCATACAAAAAGCCCAGCGGACGGAACGGGTCGCCTACCTGTTTGCTCGACTCCACGCAGCGGGACGAGGTCGTTTTCCGGTGTGGTGGATTTTGGCTCCACGAGGACCACCTGACGTCCTGCTCCAGTTCGGCTCTCCCTCCAGGTCCACTCGTTGTCTCCGGCTGGACCTCAGGGGAGGACAATGACGACGACCTGTGTTTTCCTCTTTTCCCCCAGTCTCAGCGCCGCCGTAGAAGCGGTAGAAAGATGACCCGGAAGTGTTCACCGGCGCCTCCATCTTTGTCTGCTGATCGGGCTCGGTCCAGCGAGTCCGAGCATTTTGGGCACGACTCCAGCGCTCCGGTGGGGGCGCGTTCCATGGCCTCACCTCCTAGGTTCCCGGTGAGGGTGGACACAGACGCCCCACCGTCGCTCGCAGCGTTTCCTGCTCGGTTCGGTGAACCTGGTCGCAGCGACTCCACGGGGGCGGGTCTTCATGCCGCTCGCTCATCTCCCCGTTCATCAAGTGACCTGATGAGGGGGGGCCAGCACACAGGTCAGTCAACTGAACACCATTCAGTCTCTCCAGCAGAGGTCACCCTAGGTGAGCCGTCAGGGGTGATGAATACACTTGACACTACGCCCCCACCCAGAGACGCTCCTTTGTCTAAATCAAACACACACCAGCTTCAGTCCAAAGAAATCATACAAATAAACCGGACTTTACAAAGTTTAATCACCTCAGCTAAAAATAACCCGGACTGTTTTGATTTTGTGCTTTCCCTCGCTGAGAAGTTCATATTATCCCAACCCGGTGTGACCCAGCTCCCTGAATATGAACAATTTTTACTTGGAATAAGGACTCTAAAATTATCCACCTCGGAGCCGGTTCTTCCATCAACCCCAGTTGTCTCCAGCCTATGTTCTGAACCGGTCCCTGTTAAGAAAACTACTGTTAACAACACAGTCAGGCAGCAGCCTGCAACAACCACCAGTTTTCTGCTTCCTGACCCTTCAGCAGCAGCAGTCAGCCCTGACCCTTCAGCAGCAGCAAGCCCTGAAGCAGCAGACCTTCCAGTTCCTGTAGAGTCCTACTCTGAGGGGGTCCGGGTAGATGCCCCTCACTTCACCTGTACTTTGGAGGGTCCTGAGTCCAGGAGGGGTTCCCAGTCAGGTGGTTCTGGACTGCGCCGTCGCCGCCGTGGCAAAGATCGAAGACAGAGAGGGCTAACAGACTCTTCAGCTCTTGTTCATGCTCCTGATGCTTCGGCTACTGCAGTCTCCTCGCCCGGTTCGTCGGCTGGTTCAACGCCTGCAGCTCCGGCATGTCTCGGGAGGGTCCAGGAGGACACCTCCCACGGTTCCTGTCTCGGGAGGGTCCAGGAGGACTCGTCCCACGGTTCCTGTCTCGGGAGGGTCCAGGAGGACTCGTCCCACGGTTCCAGTCTCGGGAGGGTCCAGGAGGACACCTCCCACGCTCCCTGCTGGCCAGTGGCCCCGCCGTCTCCGGCTCCAGGGGGCGCTGCCCCGCCGTCTCCGGCTCCAGGGGGCGCTGCCCCGCCGTCTCCGGCTCCAGGGGGCGCTGCCCCGCCGTCTCCGGCTCCAGAGGGCGCTGCCCTGTCTCCGACTCCAGGGGACGCTGCTGCCCTGCTTCCAGCTGCAGAGGGTCCCGACGCCTCTACGCCTGCAGAGGGTCCCGACGCCTCTACGCCTGCAGAGGGTCCCGACGCCTCTACGCCTGCAGAGGGTCCGCGACGCCTCTACGTCTCCGGAGGGTCCCAGCGCCTGCGACGCCTCTACGTCTCCGGAGGGTCCCAGCGCCGCCGACGCCTCTACGTCTCCTGAGGGTCCCAGCGCCGCCGACGCCTCTACGTCTCCTGAGGGTCCCAGCGCCGCCGACGCCTCTACGTCTCTTGAGGGTCCCAGCGCCGCCGACGCCTCTACGTCTCTTGAGGGTCCCAGCGCCGCCGACGCCTCTACGTCTCTTGAGGGTCCCAGCGCCGCCGACGCCTCTACGTCTCTTGAGGGTCCCAGCGCCGCCGACGCCTCTACGTCTCTTGAGGGTCCCAGCGCCGCCGACGCCTCTACGTCTCTTGAGGGTCCCAGCGCCGCCGACGCCTCTACGTCTCTTGAGGGTCCCAGCGCCGCCGACGCCTCGACGTCTCCTGAGGGTCCCAGCGCCGCCGACGCCTCGACGTCTCCTGAGGGTCCCAGCGCCGCCGACGCCTCGACGTCTTCGGAGGGTCCCGAGGGGTCCACGTCTTCGGAGGGTCCCGAGGGGTCCAGGTCTTCGGAGGGTCCCGAGGGGTCCAGGTCTTCGGAGGGTCCCGAGGGGTCCACGTCTTCGGAGGGTCCCGAGGGGTCCACGTCTTCGGAGGGTCCCGAGGGGTCCACGTCTTCGGAGGGTCCCGAGGGGTCCACGTCTTCGGAGGGTCCCGAGGGGTCCACGTCTTCGGAGGGTCCCGAGGGGTCCTGTTTTCACATTAGCTAAACTTCTTTGTTTCCGAGTCTTCACCTTACCTGCAGTCTGGCATTGTGCTGAAGTCTAAATGATGTCACTTCCACCTTTATGCCTTCTGATAGTGGGGCAGCTAACTAAAATTTAGCTTCACTAACCCATATTCTGCTAACTAAACATTTAGCTTTGCTAAACCTAAAACAGGTTAAAGTGGGCTAGCATTCCTTCAGCTAGCTGCTGCTGTGTTGACCAATCACATCTTGCCACGAGTACATGCAGTAAGCCAATAGCAAAACGGACTCTTCAAGGCATGTCCACAACAGAAAGAAACAAGCTTGTGAATTTTTTTAGTGGATTTACATTTGGAAAAAACTAATTTAGCGGAAGTTTATTCTGCTAACGGTTTACAAAGTTATCAAAAACTCTAATATGCTAAACAATATATTTGCCCTGCTATAGCTGTTAACAAATTAGTGGAACTGTGCCCGATTGCCTTCAAGTAATGTCTATTACTTAATGTATACTTGGCACCTTGGCACCTATATAATAATAATAATAATAATGTCTTTTCCTGTCATCTGCGTATGTTTCCCATACACAGACGAAATTCGTCTCTGCATTTAACCCAACCACCTACCAGGTGGTGCAGTGAGCAGCCATAGAAAGCGCCCGGGTAGCTGGAGAATTAGATGTGCACTCATAGACACCCCAAGGTGTGTAGTGGCCAGGACGCGAACCCGCGTCCTTCGGGTTCCAAGTCAAAAGCCCTGCCACTACACCATCTTGGCTCCTATCTTATACTATATACTGTTTCTTTTTATACCTTTTATTTTTCTTTGCTATTTTTACCATACCATACCATTCCGGCAGTGGCGGGCGGTGCATTTCACACCTAGGCCTTCAGTAGTTCTCCGTCTGAATCAATCCAAGCCTCAATAACTATTTATGGCTATAGGTTATATTGTAAAGTTTGCAGATGATACAGCGGTGGTGGGATGCATCACAAACAATGATGAGTCCAGCTACAGACAGGAGGTGGAACACCTGGAGAACTGGTGCAAAGAGAATAATCTTCACATGAATGTGAAGAAGACAAAGGAGAGGATTGTGGACTTCAGAAGGAACAAACAAACACACACCCCACTGAACATAAGTGGATCTGCGGTGGAAGTGATCTCCAGCTACAAGTACCTGGGTGTACACATGAATGATAACCTCAGTTGGAGCAACAACACCACCAGCCTGATCAAGAAAGGTCATCAGAGACTCTACTTCCTCAGACGGCTGAGACGAGCTGGTCTGAGTAGCCCAGTCCTCACCTCCTTCTACAGGTGTGCAGTGGAGAGCATCCTGTGCTCCAGCATCAACGTGTGGCATGGAGGCTGCACAGTTGCAGAGAGGAAAGCTCTACAGAGAGTGGTGAAGGCTGCACAGAAGTCTGTTGGAGTCAGTCTCCCCACCATCACAGACATTTACACCTCCAGATGCAGGAAAAGAGCCACCTGCATCATGAAAGACCCCACTCACCCAGCACACACACTCTTTGCCCCACTCCCCTCAGGACGGAGGTTGAGGAGCATCAAATGTAGAACCACTAGACTGAGGAACAGCTTCTACCCTGAGGCTGTTAGACTCATGAATAAATAAATAATAAGAATAATCACTGCAAAATATCACATCATGCTGATGCTGATCTGTTTTCTTGTTGCTGTGTTCATCTGTGACCATCTGCTCATACAGACTCGTTTTTGTGCTGCTGTTTGTAATGATGTTTTTCTATTACATTAGGGCTTAGTGTATTTCTAGTTGATGTATTTCTGGTTGATGTTTCTCTTAGTTCTATCTTAGATGTTATTACTGTTTTTCTCTTACATTTTGTTGTTGGATGTAACTGGGACCCTGTGTACATAATCTCGTTTCATCACATGTACCACATGCGGTGCAAATGACAATAAAGACTCTCTGACTCTGACTCTATAAACTTCTACTGCAGGTACAGCTGCGACACACATAAAAAAAGCATCAAAAATAACCTGATAAAACTGCAATATTATTTAGGAATATAGCAACATTTTACTCACCAAAAATCATGATTATTTGTTATTACAGTGTCTTTAATATTATATTAATAATTGATAATAATAATAATTGATAATTGATAATAAATATTAAATATCCCCGAGTAATAATTTGAGGTCACAGCTTCTGTTATGAGCTTGTCTGATATTAGACAGAGTTTTGTGTGAGACAAAAAGATTGCAAAGATGCTGAACAGGACACGTTAATGTATTATAAAATTATAAAATGAATAAATAAAATAAAAATAAAAAATATTAGTTGAACCTTTGAAATTGTGAGTTTTTTTAAAACACAAAGACAATTTACAGACATATGAAAGGGAAAAAAACAAGATATAAAATGAAAGGTAGCAGATGAAAAAATATATTTGCTCCTTCTTAAAACAAAATCAATTCAAACAATCAATTCAAACACTAATCATCTATAAATATCCATCCATCCATCCATCCATTTTCTTCCGCTTATCCGGGGTCGGGTCGCGGGGGTAGCAGCCTAAGTAGGGAGGCCCAGACTTCCCTCTCCCCAGCCACTTGGAGCAGCTCCTCTGGGGGAATCCCAAGGCGTTCCCAGGCCAGCCGAGAAACATAGTCCCTCCAGCGTATCCTGGGTCTTCCTCTGGGTCTCCTCCCGGTGGGACATGCCCGGAACACCTCACCAGGGAGGCGTCCAGGAGGCATCCTAACCAGATGCCCGAGCCACCTCAACTGGCTCCTCTCGATGTGGAGAAGCAGCGGCTCTACTCCGAGTCCCTCCCGGATGACTGAGCTTCTCACCCTATCTCTAAGGGAGAGTCCAGCCACCCTGCGGAGAAAACTCATTTCAGCCGCTTGTATCCGAGATCTTGTTCTTTCGGTCATAACCCAAAGCTCATGACCATAGATGAGGGTGGGAACGTAGATCGATCGGTAAATTGAGAGCTTTGCCTTTTGACTCAGCTCTCTCTTCACCACGACAGACCGGTACAGCGCCCGCTTCACTGCGGACGCTGCACCTATCCGCCTATCGATCTCACGCTCCAGTTTTCCCTCATTCGTGAACAAGATCCCGAGATACTTAAACTCCTCCACTTGGGTAAGGACCTCCTCCCCGACCCGGAGAGGGCACGCTACCCTTTTCCGGCTCAAGACCATGGCCTCGGATTTGGAGGAACTGATCCATCTATAAATAATATAACAAAACTCACCAGTGTGTGGAACAAACTAGCAGTTATTTTTGGACTTGCAGAAAGTTGTATCACAACGTGTCACCGCTGATATCAGGCCATTCATCTCCTGTCCGACACATCAGCTGCTTCGCGTTGTTATGCAGGCAGCAAACAGGAAACAGAAAGTCAGTTTTCTCTCTTTCTACCTTTCAGGTCGTGTGACCGGACGTTACATCCAATAACACAGCAAGTTTGGACCATTGCAAAACTGTAAAAACCTACTTTGATTCTAAAAAAAAAGAGCTATAAAGCTTAGAGTATTTTAGTGTCCAGTGCGAACCGACTATCAACTTCCGCGCGCGGGCGTGACGTCACACGTTGACTATCCAATCAAAGCGGGTGAATAGCTGACATTTCCGTGTTGGTTGCGGTGAATACTCTTGGTGACGCGCATAGCATCAGGTCTCGCCAACTCAAAATCTGATTGGCTGAAGCCACAGCTTGGATAGCGTTGCAGGGGGAAGCGGAGCTGCGAGAGAAGGCTTCAAATCTACCTAGCAACACCTACCTGTGTCTAAATGTGATTGTTTAAATGCTTAAATATGAAAAATACACTCTGGAAGAAGAGCAAACAGGGGGGTAGCAATGAAAGGAAGCGGCCAGACCATTTGAAATTATTTAATACGTATTCATGGACAAAATATAATAATAATAAAAATATGCTGGTGAAGATTCTCAGTCGTCCAGGACATGATGAAATCAAAAAAGGCGTTCAATACAGGATCAACTGGACTTTATTTGTTGCAGAAAACGTTTCGACTTCTGTCCAGAAGTCTTTTTCAATTCTGAATGGAAGCCTCCACCTCACGGACAAGGGACACTCCTTTGAGGACCAGAATGTTCAAATTTTGGACCGAGAACACAGATGGTTTGAAAGGGGTGTAAAGGAAGCTGTGTATGTTAAGAGAGAAAAACCTTCTCTTAACAGAGGAGGAGGTCTGAGATTTCAACTGTCTAAGACTTATAACTCAGTTTTGGATTTGATTCCGAAACGTTTTACACCAGATGGGAGCAGGGATGCTTTGTCTGTAAATTAGACTAACAAAGTTCTCTGAGCAGCCTCTTTTGTTGTTTGGGAGGTGTTGTTTGTCAATTTACATACAGTTTTGTGTCTTCTAACAGAGACTTCAAGGGAACCTCCTACTGTTAGGTGTGATCTTTCAATTTACATGTATGTGTTACAAACCCCCTTTTGTTTAAGCTGGGATGTGTCGTTTTGTCAATTTAAATAGAATGGGCATTTTAGTTAATTTGTGGTGTTATCTCAGTTTCCAATTTCATATGTTGGTGCGTGACTTGTAAGCCTGTATAAAACTTCTCGTTCTCACAGCTTCCATTCAGAATTGAAAAAGACTTCTGGACAGAAGTCGAAACGTTTTCTGCAACAAATAAAGTCCAGTTGATCCTGTATTGAACGCCTTTTTTGAATAATAAAAATAAAAATAAATTATTTTAAATTTAAATTTTAAATAATTTTAAGGCCTTCTCTGAAGGCCTTGCAGGCCTTGAGGGTACACCTCCGGTGACGTCATCGCTGGAGCAACAGGCGAGAGCTGAGCTCCAGCAGAAAGCAACGTAAAACAAAGAAAAATATATATATCTAGCACGAACTGAGCGTCGCAGAGCTGAGCTCCAGCAGAAAGCAACGTAAAAGAAAGAAAAAATATATATCTGGCACGAACTGAGCATCGCGGATGAACTAAAGAGTCGCCATCAGAAGCCGCGAGCCAAGCTGGCTGGCCGATTTTGGAGCTTTGATTGGAGGGGGCCGAGCACAGAGCACGGATCTGAGAGCTAGCGTCTCGAGCCACAGGCTAAACCGGCTAGCCGACCTCGAAGCTGCTGCAACCAGAGAAGGATGAACGCTGCGCTCGGACTGAAAAGCCGTTGACAGGTACCACAAAACAAGCTAGTGCGCCGACCTCGGAGCTGTTGCGACCGAAGGAGGTTGAGCGCCGTGCAAGGACCGGGGTACTTCCGTCTGGAGCTATGAGCTGGGCTAGCATCTGAGCAACATCTGGAGCTACGTGCTATGCTAGCTGGGCTAACATCTGAGCTGCTGTGACCGGAGGAGGCCGGCACCATGTGCGAACCGGACTACTGTCTGGAGCTACAAGCTGGGCCGAGCACTGTGTGCAAACAGGAGGACCACCGTCTGGACTTACAAGCTAGGCTAACATCGGAGCTCCTGCGACCGGAGGAGGCCGAGCACCGTGTGCAAACCGGAGGACCGCCGTCTGGAGCTACGAGCTAGGCTAACATCGGAGCTGCTGCGACCGGAGTTAGTGAGCCAACCTCTTTGGATCTCAGATCGGATTGCTGCGGGCTGCTGAGACCGTGAGTTCTGATCTGATAACGCCGGATCTGGGTACTGGGTCACAGCCACCATCGTTAGGCCTGTGAGCCTCGTGGAAGGACCACATGGTTCAGCAAACAAACCATCAACCAGAGACCTGCTACCACTAGACTACAAACACTGTAAGTAATGACGAAAAATAAAGGACAAAAGACACAAGAGTCGGAGGGAAACAACTCAACAGAAATGCAAGAAATTTAAAAAATCATTAAACTTTATGGGTGAAGAACTAGCAAAATTATCAGCAAAAATGGATCGCCAGGCCGGTCTGTTTGATGAAGTAAAACAACTGAAATACTTGATAATTGGCAAAGACAATAAAATAGTTGAACTGGAACAAAAAATAGATGACTTAGAACAATACACTAATCGAGACAACTTGGTGATCACAGGACTTGATGTTAAGCGCCGGACATGGACAGAAGCTGTTACCGATCCTAACACAACAGAGGATGCACTGCCGGAAGAACTACAGACTCTGGAGGAGCAAGTAGTTACTTTGGTAACACTTTATAATAACTACACATTATTTAGCCTTATTTAAGCATTAATAAACATTTAATTAACATTGAAAACATCATTAATTAAGGATGATTCACACTTAATACACTATTAATTAACACACTTATTAACGCTTTATACATAAAGAATAATGAGTTCCAAAACCTACGTACTCAATGTTTATTCATGCTTAATAACTCATGAATTAACTATGCTATCTATAT
>JBBPBX010048975.1:0-25544 GCA_038048925.1 Garcialebias charrua
GATTAGTTATTTATATATATATATATATATATATATGTTTCTTCTCAAAAGTTCTATTTCTTTGGAAAAACTTGGTTTTTGTGGGTAAATAGACTAATCCCTGCTAGATATATTATTCCTTTTAAAACTTTGACATAAGCCATGAAATAAGACCATACTCATTGCAGACTTCTCCTCAAATCTTTATTTCTCTCAAACATTGAAATAAGTCATGAAATATGACAATCAACAGAGTTCTCCAAAACTTTATAATCTCTCAAACCATCCTAAAAAGGTGATCCTGCATGGTCAGGGCGTTACTGTAGAGGCAACAGGACGGTCGGTATGTGTTTTTTGCCCCTAATTTGAATTAGGCCTCGGGGTCGTTTTCCATACCACTCACATAATTGATAATGATCAGTTTATATATGATAAAGAGGATGAGATGATGGAGATATTCAATATTTATCATCTAAAACTAATTACTCTGACCCAATAATTATAACCCAGCTCACTTGTATCAAATATTCTCTGTTCCCTTTAAACACTTATATTTGATAGTACAAACATGTTTGTTTGCTTTTCTTCTTGATACAGAAAAGACAGTCTTCTAGCCTTGACAATGTTTGGATTAGATGTTCTTGTTAGATCAGAACCATGACTTGTTTGTTTTATCTGTAAGACGTCAGAGCTTGTCAAACTCCACCTGCTTCTTGTTTAAATAGCTTGTCATGTCCAGTACAATTCGGAATTGTGCTGGAAAATGTATTTGAGACCAAACTAAGTTTCAAAAGACATTAAAAGCCCTTCCCCTTTGCAAAGTTGTTTGTCTGACTTAACACTGTTCTCTTGTTTATCTTGTGTGGTTAATATTAAGGTAACAAGGGTTTAAAATCCCCATCAGACGCCATTCAAAGAAAGAGGTTAGCCAAAAAGAAATATGACAGTGAGAGGACTGAAGAGAGGAGACAGGAATATAAGGAGATGGATAGAGCAAAGAGGGAAGTAGCTAAGGCAAAGCAGAGGGCGTACAATGAGTTGTATGGGAGACTGGACACTAAAGAGGGCGAGAAGGACTTGTGGGATTAGACAGAGGGATCAGGCTGGAAAGGATGTGCAGCAGGTTAGGCTTATTAAAGATGGGAATGTTCTAACAAGTGAGGAGAGTGTGATGGGAAGATGGAAGGATTACTTTGAGGAGCTAATGAATGAAGAGAATGAAAGAGAAAGAAGAGTGGAGGTCATAGAAACTGTGGACCAGGAAGTGGGAAAGATTAGTGAGGGTGAAGTCCGGAAAGCTCTGAAAAGAATGAAGAAGGGGAAGGCAGTAGGACCTGATGACATACCAGTGGAGGTTTGGAAATGTCTTGGAGAGATGGCAGTGAGGTTTTTGACTCAAATATTTAATGGAATATTTGAGGGTGAGAAAATGCCTGAAATTTTCATTCATTCATTCAACCTTTATTTATACAGGCTAGCCTCGTTGAGTCACGGGGACTCATTTACAAGAGGGACCTGTCTCACTCACACCAAACAACCATCCACTCTCTCACTCACACCTAGGGTCAATTTAGAGTCACCAATCAGCCTAACAGCCTAACATGCATGTTTTTTGGAGAAGAAGTGTGCTGGTGCCCATTTGTAAGAACAAGGGTGATGTACAGAGTTGTAGCAACTACAGGGGAATTAAGTTGATGAGCCACACGATGAAGATCTGGGAGAGAGTTGTGGAAGGAAGGCTTAGACAAGAGGTGACTATCTGTGAGCAGCAGTATGGTTTCATGCCAAGAAAGAGCACCACAGATGCCATCTTTGCTTTGAGGATGTTGATAGAGAAGTACAGAGAGGGTCAGAAAGAACTCCATTGTGTGTTTGTGGATTTAGAAAAAGCATATGACAGGGTGCCAAGAGAGGAGGTGTGGTATTGCATGAGGAAATCTGGAGTGGCAGAAAAGTATGTTAGACTGGTACAGGACATGTATGAAGACAGCAGGACAGTGGTGAGATGTGCTGTAGGAGTGACAGATAGCTTCAAGGTGGAGGTGGGATTGCATCAAGGATCGGCTCTGAGCCCCTTCTTGTTTGCTCTGGTGATGGACCGACTAACAGATGAGGTCAGGCAGGAATCCCCATGGACTATGATGTTTGCAGATGACATTGTGATATGTGGTGAGAACAGGGAACAGGTGGAAGAGAACTTGGAGAGGTGGAGGTATGCACTTGAAAGAAGAGGAATGAAAGTCAGCCGTAGTAAGACAGAGTACATGTGTGTGAATGAGAGGGAGGCCAGTGGAACAGTGAGGCTACAAGGAGCAGAGGTCACAAAGGTGCAGGACTTCAAGTACTTGGGGTCCACTGTCCAGGAAAATGGGGAATGTGGTAAAGAGGTGAAAAAGAGAGTCCAGGCAGGATGGAGCGGATGGAGAAAAGTTTCAGGAGTGATTTGTGACAAAAAGGTGTCAGCAAAGGTCAAAGGAAAAGTTTACAAGACAGTGGTGAGACCAGCTATGTTGTATGGTCTGGAGACAGTGTCATTGACAAAAAGACAGGAGAAAGAACTGGAAGTAGCAGAAATGAAGATGCTGAGGTTCTCCTTAGGAGTGACAAGGATGGATAAGATCAGGAATGAGATCATCAGAGGTACAGCACATGTTGAACAACTGGGAGATAAAGTTAGGGAGGCCAGACTGAGATGGTTTGGACATGTCCAGAGGAGGGACAGTGGGTATATTGGTAGAAGGATGTTAGAAATGCAGCTGCCAGGAAAAAGACACAGAGGGAGGCCAAAGAGGAGATATATTGGCTGTGTCTCAATTCAGGGGCTGGGTCCTCATGAGTGCGCATTTGTCGGCCGCATACGTCATTGCCCCGCGCGGAGGACTGTCCCAATTCGAAGACTCCTCCTCATGCGGCCGAGGAATGCGGCCTACTTCCTGCCGAAATCGAAGGATGCATCCGTGGAACCTTCAAGACGGAGGCTATCCCAGAATTCATAGCGCCAGCAGAGATTTCGCGGGGGGGTGGGACTTTCTGCGTGTTGTTGAGTCATCAGCTCGTTCTGACAACAACCTCAGCGCGAATATTCATTCAACCTTTATTTAGTCATCTCAAACAACCTCAGCGCGAATATATCTCATTAAAATTTAACTACAGAAACGACAAAAAAAAACGTGTTAGCTGAATATATATTAGTGTTTCTGAGTTTACTGTTTTTGAAGAACTGATTACAAATCAGATTATTTTACACGTGCGTAGCAAGGATCTTCTGAGGGGCGATCTGTTAAAACCCAGAGTGGACCTATGAAAAGCAAGTTGTGTAGCTCAAATGGTAAAGCATCCCGCGGTCGGCGCAGAGAGCTTTTTCTCGAAGCTGGTTCGAATCTCACTCAGTACGGTTAAAACTTATTTTACGTTTGTCTTTTATTGGATGAAAAAAAAGAAGGAGTTTCACAAACTCCTTCCTTTTAATCTCAGTCCTCATTTTTTTATCCAATAAAAGACAAACGTAAAATAAGTTTTAACCGTACCGAGTGAGATTCGAACCAGCTTCGAGAAAAGTAACTCTGCGCCAACCGCAGGATGCTTTACCATTTGAGCTACTGGGCAACTTGATTTTCATAGGTCCACTCTGGGTTTTAACAGATCGACCCCCATAAGCTGATTTGTAATCAGTTCTTAACAAACAGTAAACTCAGAAACACTAATATATGTATTCAGCTAACTAATATATTTTAGCGGCGTCCCTTCTCTTTCCACACACACCAAGCGCGCGCACAAGAACTTCCCACCCACTTCAAGAGAACGCCCCACCCACTTCAATGCCGGCTCTCCGGAAGGCTAGACCGTCCCATTTCAGCAGTTTCGTCCAGCTCACCCGGCCTTGTGAGTGCGTGGCCTACTCGGCCCAGCTAGGCTGGGTCCTCATGAGGACGCAGCCCCTGAATTGAGACACAACCATGGATGCAGTTAGAGAGGACATGAAGGTAGTTGGAGTGAGGACCGATGATGCAGAGGACAGAGTGAGGTGGAGGAGGATGACTCGCTGTGGCGACCCCTGAAAAGGGAAAAGCCGAAAGAAGAAGAAGACTAGTTTTTGTAATCACTTTATTTTCAAATTTTAAACAAAAAACACATTTTTCAAGAACAAAAATACAATCAATTCATTTATTTGCAAATTCTTTCAAGATTTGTGAAGTCTCTCTACTTACATTTGCTCTTCTTTCTGCTGCTTCAGATCTTCTGATGAACTGAAATAAATCATCCTCTCTGTCCTGCTGCCTCTTTCTTCCTCATCTCTGTTCCTTTTTGTTCCTCAGCCCTGTCTTCCTGGTCACCCACTGCTGCGCTTGGACCTGGAGTGTCCTCAGTGATGGAGACAGACAGGAGGTGCAGTGGAAGGTCTCTGTCCTTAAACCTCGTCCATGAGGACAAACCAGGGCCAAGTCGCAGCAGCAGCTTCCCACTAACTCCTTCCCCTGACCCGCCTGAATATTTACAGTCCTGAACAGAGGAAACATCACAGTTGGCAAAAAGAGCAACAAACTTTTTACATGTACTGTATTAACAGCTGCATGCACAATTATATTCTTCATTACACATGCACATACATTGTATTTTTCTTTTTTTAGGTTATCCTAGTTCTTTTTTGCTTGCAGAGGAGTTACCTTGTCCTGCAGGGCCATCTTCTCCAAAATTATCCTAATAGCATCAACATAAAATGAATGAAGAGGGGAGACATGGAAAATAATGTCTTAGAAAAACTGTAGTTTTCACAGCACAAGAGCACCTGTACTTCATTAAGATCGCAGGTCATGTTCAGTATGAAGGTTAATGAAACTGTATTCAGAATCATAAAATGAAATAATTGATTCATTCTTGTACCTCCATGCCACAGCTGCAGATTGTTTTGTACTCATGAAAAGGTGGCTGTTTTCATTCTTAAGCTTAATAAAAGCTTCGGTCTGCTCCTTGCTCCCCTAAAAAAAAAGAAGTAAAATTAGCTTAGCGGCGAAAATACTACGGGACCCGCTGTACAAGCTGATCTCCGACAAAAAACAAAAAAAAATACCTATGCAAATGACAAAAAGCCTATCATCTGCTTTAAATCATAACCGCTTTAGGCTTTTAATTTTTAAATCCCAGATTTGAACACACTTTCATTTAAAAGTGTACTCCGTCACTACTTCGTCCGCCATTACGTCCAGAATTTTCTGAGACAGCAATGAATTTTGGGATAGGATGGGCTGCGAAGGATACACGGGATCTGGCCTTGAAATTCGGTGAAAAGTAGTCCGCATTCGTGGGCCGCGTTGAAGGAGTCTTCGAATTGGGACAGGCCTCGGCGTATCGCTGTGACGTCAGAGGCCTTCAAATGTGGTCTTCGAAGTATGCAACCGTTGGATTGGGACACAGCTTCTATGGATGAGATTCATGATGCGCCCCAGGACTAGAAATACGTCACCAATCAGAAAACGTTTTTGAAACAAACGATATAACTCATCATTACTCATAAAATATTTATCCTACACAACTAAAAACATATATACATATACATGTATTTCGAAACATTTTTATTTTATTATTTCTTTTTTAAGTCTTCAACGTAAAATGGTGAACAGCTCCAGAAGTTCCAGTGGGGCAGCGCCCTAGCGCCCCCTACTGGCCGGCCGCCCCTGGTGGAAGCTCAGCTAAAATATATTTACAGGGGGTCTGGTCCAATGTAACTTAGTGGACAAGCCCCCCTAGTGGTCTGGTGTACTCGCTTTTTTGGAATTTGTAGCACATTTTATTTTCAGTTGTTTTGTTTTTGGTATTTACAGCAGGTTTATTTTATTTTTTGATTGTGTGTTTCTTCATCTATTTTCTGTGATTGAAGTTTTTTTTTCTGTTGCATTTGTCATTTTGTTTAGGAGTTAGGATTATTTATGTGTTTGCAGCATGTTTTAACTTTTTGCTGTGCGCTTAGCTGTTTGTAGCTTGTTTGCACCTGTCGTCCACCGTTGAGGCGGGACTCCTCAGTGACTAACCATGAAAGACTACCTCTTCTGGGGTAAGTTGAACTACATTTTTTATAGAAGCTCTCATATTAAAAATAAAAGCACTACCTAGTAGTCAAATATAAAAATCAAACGTTTGGTAATAAAGATACAAAGAAAAAAGATTACTGAAAGGAATGCGTTATTTTATGATACGAGATTAAAAAAGACAAAACAAAGATTATTATTCACAGCTAAACAGCTTTTCTCTGATGTGGATCCCCATGTGTTTGTTTAAAGAGCGACTCCACACCCTGTGGATCGGTAACTCCTCCCCCGAAGCAGTTTGAAATTTTCCCTCAAAATAGGCGTGTCGAGAGTCGAATGCGGAAGTCACGTGGGTCATGGAGGGGGCGATTTGTTCCATGGCTCTGGGTAACAGTTTGAAGCTGCCTGCAGTAGCGCTCCGTTGCCGCCAGAGGGCGCAGCTCCACAGGTTTTTATTTTTTTTTTTTTATTTTTTTTTATTTATAGAAAAAACAAGTACAAAAAAAACTTACAATGTCAAACATGGCTCGAGACTTAAGGCATGCATAGCACAAAAGAGAATAAAGGCACATAAACAAAAACAAAAATGTGTCTTGGGCAGCTTACAACAGAAATTCGTTACAGATTGTTTTAGTTTTTAAAGCTTTGGCATTAGTACAGTACTTTAAAGTAGCTAAGTAAGAGGAAATATAATTAGAAAACACTATAAATCTAGGTTTTAGCAAGGAGAATTTACAACTGTGGATGTAAAATTTGGCTAAGAGTAGTATTAAATTTACAACAAAAACTTTCTTACTTGAAATATTTGGACAAAAGAAACCAAACAGTATAATTTTAGCGTCAAATGGTAGGTCAATTTCTAACTTTCTATTTACATACATGAAAATGTCTTTCCAGAACAGCTGAGTATGAGAACAGTCCCAGAAGAGATGGATGATAGTCTCCTCAGAGCTGTGGCAGAGTGAACACATTGGGTCTACGTTTGGACGGTACTTGGAGATTATATAGTTTACAGGATAACATTTATGCAGAATCTTTAGGGACACTTCTCGAATCTTATTAGTTATAAAGTATTTTCTAGGTAACAACCAAACATCTTTCCAACAGATATCATTAAATAAATTATCCCAGAAGAATATAGAAGCAGGTTTACTAATACATTCTCTAATTATTAATTCTCTAATACATTTGTTATTTGTTTTTTCACTTAAAAAAGGGTCAGAGTTACCAATGAATAATTCTTCAGTTAAATAGTTCGTGCTGTTGTGTACAGGATTTGACATCAACATTTTTACACCAGATGGAATTGCATCAAAGACAATTGCAAATTCTTTTGGTAGTACTGGAAAGTTATACGTAGTTAAAAATTCACTGTAAGAGTAAGTGTTGCCGTCTTTGTTGAATAACTGATGTACATGAACTATTCCTCTGTCAAACCAATTTTTAAAGAAAATAGATTTATGTTTAAAACAAATGTCTTTGTTATTCCAGATATAGTATTTGTGTGGAGAGAAATTGTGTTTGTGAACCAGAGTCCAGCACAAAAACAGCTGTTTGTGGAAATTGGAGAGTTTGATCGGAATTTTGTCAATGTTGTAATTACACCTTAAAATAAAAGATAGACCACCCAATGCTTCAAATACATGTGTTGAAATGAAGTTCCACAAAGAGTTTGGATTTAAGAGATATCTTTTGATCCATTTAATTTTAAAGGAGGAGTTTAGAGTCTGTAAGTCTAATACATTAAACCCACCAGAGCACAGCTTATTTATCATAACATTTTTTCGGATTAGATGAACCTTTTTTTTCCAAATAAAATCAAACAATGTTTTATCCACTTTTGAAATGATGTCCTTGGGAACCTCAAGGGCAGAAGTCGCATAAACCAAACTGGAGAGACCTTCAGCCTTAGAAAGTAATACACGACCGGAGATGGATAAATCTCTCTGTACCCATAAATTGAATTTTTTTTGAATTACAGTAACAAGGGGATTAAAGTTATCACTTAATCTTTGGTCCTCCTCTTTTATAATATAGATACCAAGATATTTAACTTTGTGTTTTACTGGGATTCCTGAGATCTCTGTGTCATGACATGTTTTAATAGGGAGTAATTCACATTTAGATAAATTAAGGTTGAGACCTGAGGCTGCAGAAAATTCACCAAGCAGCTCAACAGCACACTTTACTTGAGAGCAATCTTTTAGAAATAGAGTTGTGTCATCTGCCAGTTGGCTCAGACATATTTCTCTACCAGCAATCTGAATACCTTTTATGCAGCTGTTTTTAATGAAATGTGCTAAAATCTCCATAGGAAGAAGAAACAAAAATGGAGAAATTGGACAACCTTGTCTAATTCCACGCTCAACATTAAATCTGCCAGAGGTTCCATGAGCTAGTTTAATTGAGCTATTGCCTCCAGCATAAAGGGTGCGTACTGATTTCTTAAAGTGCTCACCAAAACCGAACAGATCCAAAGTTTTAAATAAAAAATCATGTTCCAGTGAGTCAAACGCTTTATGGAAGTCAAGAAAGAGAATAAAACTGTTTTCTGATATTAAATCTGCGTAGTCTAATAAATCTAAGATAAGCCTTATATTATCAATTATGTGTCTTCCCGCCATAAAACCATTTTGAGTTTCCCCAATAACATCATGAAGTACTTTTTTCAATTTATTTGCTAAGCATAATGCTAAAATTTTATAATCATTATTTAATAATGTGATGGGGCGCCAGTTGTCTAAAACTAATACATCTTTTTGTGGTTTTGGGATGAGTGTAATTAAGCCTTGGCATAGAGTGGACGGTAATTGTTCTTTATCTATATCCATCCATCCATCCATTTTCTTCCGCTTATCCGGGGTCGGGTCGCGGGGGTAGCAGCCTAAGTAGGGAGGCCCAGACTTCCCTCTCCCCAGCCACTTGGAGCAGCTCCTCTGGGGGAATCCCAAGGCGTTCCCAGGCCAGCCGAGAAACATAGTCCCTCCAGCGTATCCTGGGTCTTCCTCTGGGTCTCCTCCCGGTGGGACATGCCCGGAACACCTCACCAGGGAGGCGTCCAGGAGGCATCCTAACCAGATGCCCGAGCCACCTCAACTGGCTCCTCTCGATGTGGAGAAGCAGCGGCTCTACTCCGAGTCCCTCCCGGATGACTGAGCTTCTCACCCTATCTCTAAGGGAGAGTCCAGCCACCCTGCGGAGAAAACTCATTTCAGCCGCTTGTATCCGAGATCTTGTTCTTTCGGTCATAACCCAAAGCTCATGACCATAGATGAGGGTGGGAACGTAGATCGATCGGTAAATTGAGAGCTTTGCCTTTTGACTCAGCTCTCTCTTCACCACGACAGACCGGTACAGCGCCCGCTTCACTGCGGACGCTGCACCTATCCGCCTATCGATCTCACGCTCCAGTTTTCCCTCATTCGTGAACAAGATCCCGAGATACTTAAACTCCTCCACTTGGGGCAGGACCTCCTCCCCGACCCGGGGAAAAACATTCAGCAAAAAGGGAGCAAGTTCTTCCGTGAATAGTTTGTAAAATTCAGAAGTTAGCCCATCAGTACCTGGAGATTTATTTAATTTAAGTTTTTTAATAGCCTCTGAGATTTCTGTAAGCGTAATGGGAGAGTCACAAATTGATTTTTTGAAATCTCCAATTGTCTTAATATTACCTAGATTGTTAAAGAAATCATTCATATGAGCAGGTGAAATGGTTGAGGTATATAGTTTTTTATAGAAGTTCTCACACATTTTAGATAGTTCTTTTGGATCTTCTATGATATCACCATTTGAAGAGAGTCTATTTATACTATTTTTATTTTGCCTTTGTTTTTCTAACTTAAAAAAATAGCTAGAATTTTGCTCACCCTCCTCTAACCATTTCGCTCTTGAACGTACAAATGCACCTTTAGCTTTATTGATATATAATTGATCAAGTTTTAGTTGTGCAGTTAGGAGATCTGCTTGCTGTTGTTCAGATAGATTTTCAGGCAATATGGATGATAGCGAGATTAATTTGGCTATCAGATTACTTTCATCTGATTTTTTTTCCTTTTTTAGTTTAGAACTTGTTTCTATAAACAATCTTCTCAGCTCATATTTTAAAAGCTCCCATTGTTTTTGATATTCCCCTGTATCTTCTGCAGTCTCAAAACGTTCTGAGATTTTTCTTCTTATTATTTCAATTAAAGATTCGTTTTGTAATAAAGAACTATTTAGTTTCCAGTATGCTGGGTATCTTTGAGTTGGCTTATCAGGAGATAAGTTTAAAGTTAATACAATTGCTTTATGGTCTGTTAATGGAGTAGGCATAATTTCTGTTTTGCAAATTAATTGAGTAAGGGATTCCGATATTAACCAAAAGTCTATTCTGGATCGTAAAGAACCAGCCTTGTTTGTCCAAGTAAATTCTTTACTATTTGGGTTAGTAACTCTCCAGATATCATGAAGACCTTGTTCATTCATAAAATCATTCAAAAAACAGTTGGTTTTATTTCTGCTAGGCCATCTGTCCAAATCATCATTTAATGTGACGTTGAAATCTCCTCCCAGTAATATTTTAATATCAGTAAACCTTTCCTTGATACTTTCAAAGGTAGTACTTAGTGTTTGAAATAACTCTTTGTTTTCTCTTGTGTTAGTGTACCCATAAACATTACCTAATAAAAAGAACTGGTTGCAGTAACAAAAAACTGTTAACACATAATGTCCATTTGGGTCAGACATAGTGTAAATAACCTTCTCCTTAAACTTGTGCTTCAGGGTTAACGTTCCAGCTGAGTGATGGTTTCCATGCGACATCCACAGGTCCTCGCCCCATTGTGATTTCCAGAAGTTGTGGTCATCTTCAGTAGAATGCGATTCTTGAACCAAGCAAAAGTCAGAATCAAACTGTTTCACATAAAGAAAAACTGCCTTGCGTTTAGTAATGTCTCTTAAGCCTCGAGCATTAACAGAAACAAATTTTAAAGTAGAAATGTTTAACAAACAAACAAACACACAAACAAACAAACACAAAAGTCAGAGCAGCGATGAACTCTTAGATTGACTTAATCATAGAGTATTCTCCCTTTTCAGAACAACTGTTAGAAAATTTCATTGTTCTCCACAAAGGCCCTTCCCCCAACGAAGTAGGCCCGCTTCTTCTCCTCACGTGCCTTTTTGATGATGGGCCACAGCCTTTTTCTTTTCTCTTGATCCTCCGGTGGCAGGTCCTCCATGAAGCGCAGCTTCCTCTGGGTCATGTATTCAGCATTCTTCGACATCTTCCACACTACTTCCCTGTAGTGCCTCGTGGAGAACTGGATGATGATATCCCTCGAGTAGCGCCGAGGCGCAGCTGTGTTTATTCTTCCAAGCCTGTGTACTGAGTCTATCACTTCAGCAAACTTCTCTTTGTGGCTTGGAGCTATGTTCTCGCAGATTTCTACCACTTTTCTCCTCACATCTTCACCCTCAGCCTCACTCACACCACGCAGGCGTAGGTTACAGCGGCGTTTGTCGCGTGACAATTCGGCAACTTTGTTCTCCAGCATTTTAATTTTCTCTTCAGCAGCATCCACTCTCTTCACAGTGATATGTAAAGTTCCTTTAATTTCTTGCAAGTCAGCAGAAATAAATTCAACTGACCTTTTGAGCTCATCCATCGACTTTTCCAGAGACCTCTGGATGGAAGCTCCTTGTTCGTGAATAGCTTTCATTAGCTCCTCTTTCACGACGTTGAGTAGTTCTTGCTCCATTTTGCCTTTTCTTGTGATGCTGGTTTTCTCAGGTGAACTCTGAGGAGTGGTAGAAACCTTTTTTTTCGTCGAGTGATTCTTTGGCATTGCTAATGAATACCAAAAGTTGTTGAAAATGCCGTTTTTCTGCAAGTTTTGGGAGAAACTCCGACGAAGCGTCTAACTCCTTTCCACCATCTTGGATTCCACCAGCTCCACAAGGTTTCCATAGCCGTTGTTTGGAACGATTGACCGCCTATCGGCGACTTCAAAGAGTGTCGGAACTCTCACTTTATATGGCTCTGGGTTGAGGTTGTCCTGTGTTCACGCCCCCTCTAGTGGTAAACTCCCACCCCTCCCCAAGTTTAGATTTCAAAATGGCGGATAGTCGCGTCTTCAGTAATACCTAAACTTTTACCAAAATAACAGTTGTAAAATGTTGTTGCGTGCATTTAATCACATACACACACAGCTTATGCGTATGCTTCTGAACACAGAACACATTAAAAACCTGTTTAGCTGCATGGCATGCGGTGTACAGCTGTGTTTTTGTCATTTTAATTTGCCACATCTTATTACTTAGCACATTACAAAAGTAACGTTTCATAATAAATTTTATTATAAAATATTGATTTTTCCTACCCTCTGTAATAGTTTGGAGACTACTCACGGAGCACTCGGACAACCGCTACTCTTTAGCCAGCCGGCGTCTTTATTATATATGAACTCTGACCCCGCAACCCGTACATAACGTGCCTCTGGTACGGAACGCCCCGAGGACCATAACACACCACATCTCCCCTTCCCCAAAGTAGTGATACAATTTTAAACCAAACATTTACTACTTAACTAACAGCATGCAGTCTGTCTGACCTTACAGATCACTAACATAAGGAATACTTAAAATAACAATTATAATAACATTTGAAACACTGAAATTACTGAATGCTTAAAGTAACAAGTAGAATAATAACATTTGAAATAGGTTTTAAATGTTCTGCATTATTGGACATAATCTTTGAGCCACACTGGTGCCTTCACTTCCCTCCTTGGATGAAACCTTTTCACATTTTCCCCTCCTCTCACTTCTGGTGTAGCTGTCTGTTCTGTGTCCCTCACATCCTTTGTAGGGCTCTGAATGTCTGGTGCTGCTGCCTGTTCTGTGTCCCCCACATTCTCTGTAGGGTTACGAATGTCTGGTAAGGGTCTGAGATGTGCCTTGTTTCTCCTCACCACCTCTGAATCGGTCTCCACGACATAGGACCGAGGAGTGTCTGCTTCTCTCAGCACCGTAGCCGTCTCCTGGGTGTTTGTAATCCAGACGCGCTGACCTGCTTTTAGCTCTGGCCTGACCCCCGCTCTATGTCTTTTGTTGTAGGCCAAAGTCTGTGCCTGTTTTAATTCTCTGTCCTTGTCTGCCACTTTCTTTTGGTTTGGCCACTGAGGTTTTAGTTGACTGGGTGAGAGTGGCAATGGTGAGCGCAGCCTTCTGCCCATCAGGAGCTCTGCCGGTGAAGGGCCTTGATGCAGCGGCGTGACCCGGTATGCCAACAGGGCCTTGTAGGGGTCAGTGTTTTTCTTCAGGAGGCTTTTCACCGTCCTCACCGCCCTCTCTGCTTCCCCGTTACTCTGAGCGAAGTATGGACTACTGGTGACATGTTTGAAGTCATAGTCCGTGGCAAAAGAAGAGAAAGAGCTAGAGGAAAACTGAGGTCCATTGTCTGTTATCAGTATTTCAGGCACCCCATGTCTAGCGAAAATAGATTTCAAGCCAGTAATAATTCCTGCTGATGTGGTTATAGATGTCTTCATTATTTCAATGTATCTTGAATAGTAGTCTACCACCAGTAAATAAGAGTCATTTTCCCAGTAAAACATATCTGCCCCAACTTTCTGCCAAGGCCGCTTGGGCAGCTCTGAGGGTATCATTGGTTCTGGGTGTAGCTGTTGGTACTTACTACATGTCTCGCACTGGCTCACAACTTTTGTGATTTGGGCACTCAGGCCTAACCACCACACCGACTGCTGAGCCCTCAGCTTGCATTTGGATATCCCCATATGTCCCTCATGCAGTCGGGCGAGCATTTCCTTTTGCAAAGTCTCTGGAATGACAATACGTCGTCCTTTCATCAAAAGCTCACCATTCATGTGTAACTCGCCTTGGTGGATCCAATACGGCTTCAGCTGTTGGGACAGCTCCTCTTGTCGTGGCCAGCCTCTTTGACACTGTCGGATCAGCAGACTGCAGATGGCGTCTTGCCGCTGATGGTCAGCTATCTGCTGAAGTTTAGACTGGGATGCAGGTAAGTTATCACGTACAGTGTTAATGAAAATTTTTACCTCTCCTTCCATCTGTGTTTCTTCGGTTGTCAGTGGACGCTTTATCGGGGCCCTGGATAGTGCATCTGCTGTGATGAGGGCTTTTCCAGGTACATGTACTATGTTGTATACAAATCTAAGCATTCGCAGCCGGAATCGCTGAATCCTGGGAGGTAAGTCATCCAGTGCTTTCGTCCCTAATAGTGCGAGGAGGGGTTTGTGGTCAGTTTCTATTGTGAACTGCACTCCGATGAGGTATGAACTCAGTCTCTCGCAGGCCCAGGTAACGGCTAGTGCCTCCTTTTCAACCTGGGCATACCGTTGCTCTGTTTCGGAGAGGCTTCGGGAAATGTAGGCAACTGGACGCCACTGCATACTTTCCTCCCTCTGCATTAAGACTGCTCCCAGGCCAAAAGACGAGGCATCCGCTGACACTTTTGTCTTGGCTTGTGGTCTGTATTGGGCCAAGACTGTTGGTGATGCCAGCTCATTCTTGAGCTTGTCGAAAGCTGTCTGCTGCATATGACCCCAGGTCCAATCATTGTCTTTCACCAGCAGGTCTCTGAGTGGTTTGGTACACTCTGCAAAATAAGGGAGGAATTTTGCAACATATGTCACCATCCCCAAAAACCGCCTGACATCTGCTGCGTTCTGTGGGACAGGCATGTCTGTAATCGCTCTGATTTTCTCAGGGTCTGGTTCAATGCCTGCTGCACTGACTTTATGTCCCACAAACAGAACTTCCGATTGTGCAAAGGTGCATTTCTCATTTAGTGTTAGTCCCGCCTCTTGGAGTCGTGTCAGGACAGCTGTGAGCCGTTCATCATGCTCTGCTTCATTCTTTCCCGACACAAGGACATCATCTGCATGGCATATAACACCGTCAAGGCCGGCCAAAAGCTGGGACATGCGTCTTTGAAAATGTTCTGGGCCTGAATTTATCCCAAATGGTAGCACATTGAAGCAGAAGCGGCCAAAGGGAGTAATGAATGTTGTGAATTCCCTACTTTCTTGTGCTAATGGGATCTGCCAAAAGCCACTCCGTGCATCCAATTTCGTGAAATACTTTGCACCATTCAACTGTGCTAATGACTGGTCCACGGAGGGCAAAATATGTCTTTCTCTGCACACACTTTCATTAAGCTTGGTAAGGTCAACACAGAGTCTAATTTTGCCATTGGGTTTTGGGACTACAACTATCCCCGCACACCACTCTGTAGGCTTCTCTATCCTGGAGATGACCCCCATCTCCTCCATTCTTTTTATTTCCTCCTTGACTTTTTCAGTTAAGGGTATTGGCACACGGCGAGGGGTTGTAAGGGCATAGGGGACAGCATCGTCTCTCAGTCGGATACGATAGTCACCTTCCAGTCTTCCTAATCCTGTAAACACCTTTGGGAATTTCTTTTTGAATTTTCTCTCCGGGTCCCCCGTCTCCTCCAGTGTGTCAATTTTCTCTCTTCGCTCCACAAGACTTAATTCTGTAATTGCCGGTAAACCCAGCAGTGGTCTAGCCAAGCTATCAATGACAAACACTGACTGAGTGGACTTTTTATCCCTGCTTTCAAGGCTGCCTTGAATCTGACCTACTACAGATAGTCTGGTATTATTTGGGCCATACAGCTTTTTGTGGGTGTGCAACAGAGGGCCGTCTCTTTTGTAGCTGTATAGTGTGGTAGGAATGGCGGTTACTGCTGCCCCTGTATCCAATTTAAAAGAAACTACTGCCCCATTTAATTTGATGTCTGAGTACCAGCCACTGCTGTCTGACTTCACCTCTCCCAAGTACAGAGTGTCCTGATACAGTCCATTTTCCTCTGTCATCTCGTGTACAGGTTGCTTAGACCTGCAGACGGCAGCAAAGTGTCCTCGTTTGTGACATTTCCTGCATTCGGCCTCTTTGGCAGGGCAGTCCTTCCAATTGTGTGACGGAGCCCTCCCACATTTATAACAGGCAGACGATGTTGCATACCTGTTCGTTTTTCTTTTCTGTTGTGCACTGTCCTCTGTCCCGCGTGCAATTGAAAGCGCATGCATCTCTTCAATAGGCTCTTTAATGGATGCAGGGCCACTCGCACTGCGCAGCCACCCTTGTTGCTGTTTCACAGTTTCACTCTGTCTGACTCGCATTACAGCTGTAGTTAGGGTCAGTTTTGCATCCATCTGCAATTTCTCAGAGAGCGAGGCATCTCTTATGCCGACAACAATGCGATCGCGGATCAGTTCATCTCTGAGAGCTCCAAACTTGCAAAACTCCGCCTGTTTGTGAACTGCTGTGATAAAGCTCTCAGCCGTTTCTCCCGGTTCCTGGTTACGCCTGTTGAACTTTGCCCTTTCAAAAATTATATTGTGTTCTCCGATAAAATGTTCATCAAAGCACTCTTTTACTTTTTTGTAGTTCAACTTTTCTGCAGACGTTAGCTCAGATGCATTAAGGATATCTTCGGATTCATCTCCCATTGAATATATTAACGTATTCACCTGCAAATCCTCTTCCTTTTTATCCAGTCCCGACACAATCCTGTATCTCTCGAACCGTCGGATCCATTTGGGCCAGTTTTGTACATCTCTGCAGTCAAACTTTTCTGGCGGGCTCGGGCGAAATCCCTCTCCGACGTTGCTAACGTTACTAACGTTGCTAACGACGTTGCTAGCTGCCGCAGCGTTAGCGCTTCCCCTCTCCGTATCGGACATCTCGGATACGACTCAGTTACTTGCGAGTGCGTCGGGAATGCTAACTTCACGTCGAAGAGTCACCGCTTCTGACACCATGTAATAGTTTGGAGACTACTCACGGAGCACTCGGACAACCGCTACTCTTTAGCCAGCCGGCGTCTTTATTATATATGAACTCTGACCCCGCAACCCGTACATAACGTGCCTCTGGTACGGAACGCCCCGAGGACCATAACACACCACACCCTCTATAGCAGGGGTGTCAAAGTCAAATACACAGAGGGCCAAAAAAACAAATTTGCTACAAGCCAAGGGCCGGACTGGTTCAATATTTATTATAAGGGGGTGATATAAGATTTTTCTCTTCTTTCTGCACTCTTTTCATTCATTGTTTTCTTTTTGATTAACTTGTTTTATTTAGTCTCTTTTAAATGAATGAATAAATTAATTAAATTAAAATCTGCTAAGTTCTTGGCATAAATCAACACAGACATGTTCCTGCTTTTAGTATTTTACATTATTTTATAATATAGTTATTTATAACAAATATATTATAAATAACCCTGATGCATGCTCAATATTACAGTATATTATACATTAAAGGTGCTATGTGTAACTTTCTGTAGAGCGCAGAACTTAGAAATATTTTCAACAGGCAAAGCATTCTGATCCCTCCCCCTCAGAGCCTTATATGGCTCTGCTCCACCTTGCTCTGCTGAAATTCAAATTCAAGCTCTGTTTTTTATTGGCTGATTCAAATTCAAGCTCTGTTTTTATTGGCTGGTTACAAACTCTGTTTTTATTGGCTGGTTAACGGCGGGTCACTCTGTGTTTTTAGTGTTTTTATAAATGCTGATAGAGAAGCAAGGGGACTATAGTTTTTTTCAGAGATTACTTTGTCTAACATCAGTCTGTCAGTAGATAGTGACAGAGTGAAGAAATGTGTTAAAAATGTATTGTTAGAAAAGTTACAGACTGCATTACAAAGTTACATACAGTAGTGCAGCTTTAATAATAATAAAAAACTCCACTAGATAATTACTAGAATAAATATTTCATAATAATGGTGTGGAGAGGATGGCTATAAGGGGAGAAGGGAGGCCATCACCCAAAAAAAAAAAAAAATTTTTTTTCAAATCATCCAGGGGGCCATAAATAATGAGTCCGCGGGCCGGATCTGGCCCGCGGGCCGCCACTTTGACATATGTGCTCTATAGGGTAGGGTTTGACGCTTTGGCTTATTTTTGTTATGCAACCCAGAACTAACACACATTGTTTTTTGAACTGACTATTAATTAGCACCAAACAGTGGTAAAATCTTTTATTTGGTTTCCAAATACTGTATCCGTGTTTAGAAACATTCTATAAGCTTGTACAATATATATTTGTTAGGACATGTATATACAGTATTTGTTTAAGCTATGTGTCAGCTAATCAAAACTGGGCACAGCACAGCTGAAGATTAATGAGAAAATATTTCTTAATGCAAACCAAACCAATTGCAATAAATTTAACAATACATGTACTGTGTATCCTTTAAAATGTTCTTTTCAGATAACTGTGATGACTCAAAGCACCCAGCAGCCACACAGAGTAATTGCAGCCAGGATTACTTTAACCAAGAAGATGATGCAGAGTCTCGGCCAGAGCTTCATCTCCTGAGACCTGCATCCACGACAATGTTCGTAAAGCTGAGACCCTGGTGTTCGTTTCTGGCTGGAAGGTGGAGCATCCTGAAGGTGGTTGGGACTCCTCGTTCTGCTGTCCACTGCGTCCAAACAGAGGAGCTGGGGTGGTGTCCCATGTGTTTTCAGAACCTTTTGTTGTTTTGAAGTAACTTACTGTTAATAAAATGAATCATAGACAACTAGTTTTTGTAATCAATTTGTTTATTTATTTTTTCCCTCATGCATGAGGACAAATCTGGGACACGATGCAGCGGTCGACTTCCCTCACTCCATCCCGACCCTGGATATTTGCAGTCCTGAAAAGAGAAAAGATCAAAAGTTTAATCTGAGTAACGATGCAGCGGTCGACTTCCCTCACTCCATCCCGACCCTGGATATTTGCAGTCCTGAAAAGAGAAAAGATCAAAAGTTTAATCTGAGTAAATGTAACATTTTAATGGAGAAAGATGTTGATTCAAAATTTCACAGTGTCAACAAATCCCCAAAATGTTGGGACAGGTAGCAATGAACAAATAAACAAGAATTAATGTTGCATAAACTTTTTTTAAACTTTTTTTATATAAATGTCCGCCATAATAAAAGTAATAAATAAAATAATAAAAACATAATTAAATAATAATATTAATACCTGCAGACAGAGGTTAGGGTACAAAAGTAATAAATAAAACATGAATACATGTACCTGGTGAATCAGTTCTCATGTCACCTCCAAAGTGACATGTCAACATGTCTCCTTGATGCTTGATGTCTGTGAAGCACGGCTCAGATTCCCTGGATGTGGAACGCCTCATGGAAATAAAAAAAGAACAACACATTTTAATCACCTTACAAACAAGCATACTGTACTTGTTTTCACTTTGTTGATCTGTTAAACAGATGACCCAGTGCAAAATAAATACTGCTGCCCATGATACTCATTCACAAGTACACATTATTTTATAAATACCTTTGATGCACAACATTATTATTTGCAGCAAAAGTACACCGTGTCTAAAACATCGTACTGTAACTAGTACAACAGCTAAAATTAGCGCCAGCTAGTCTCCATTGTTTTTTTATGTCACGGTCTTCTTTATCAGAGTTCATAAGAGTTCACACACTCTGCGGTGTTCATAAGAAACACTAGATTTTGAGCATTTAAACACAACCACAAACTAACGTTGATCAGCAACAGATAAAAACGCCACGACCTTGTGGGGCCACACCGAAGCAAAGCTGCAGGTCACAAACACAGCACATGAAGAAACACGTCATGTACTCAAAAGATAAATTATGGAATGAAAGGTGTAAAATGGTACTCACCTCCAAACGGATTGTAACCTGATGGTGTAAGGGTGGGTGAACATCAGTTTGAAGAGCTTTCTTGGAACATCGTGGCTCTTCTATGCTAATGCTATGTTGCTAATCCAACCCCTGAACTCTGGAGAGGGGAGTGACCTGGGAGTGACCTTCTCGGGGGAGTGGCTCCACTTTTATACTGAGGCAGCAGAGGCTGTGACGTCATCGTGCGAAAATTAATGACTGTGCGAAACGTAAACTAATAAGAAAATCAGGGTGCAATACCACAGCTCAACCCATAGGACTACAGATACTCGTTTTTAGACCAAATATTGCCGATTTTAACTAATACGAACAATTTCATGAAAATTAACACAGAAATAGTGCTCTGAAACATTTTAAACACATTCTGGGGAGTTTATCAGCTAAAAAAAGTTAAATTTGGGTTTTGTCGCTCTTTAAGATGCGGACGCCCATTCTACTTTCTACAAAATGCACTTCACCAAGCTTCAGCATTGAAAAGGGCCAACTGTGTTGCACCTCGTTCCCTTCCTTCAGTGAACATGAGTTATGGTGCATAACTTTCAGTTCCCTTATCAGTCAGTCACTTGGTGCAACACTATTGCTATGGGAACGTAATTCATTCACGCCCTTGAAATGCTCAGTAAAATGCATGCTTGTGTGAACATCTGCCTTTAAACATTAGGCATCACTTGGCCGCTCTCTACTGTGTGTTAGAGAGGACAGCCTGAGTGATGTCACAGGCAGTAACGTCCAAACTGTAATGTTTTGCAAACGTGTTTGTTGAGCTCCAGTTCGCAGCTGCACAGATGTCTGCAACTGGTACACCCTTGAACAGTGACCACGATGTGGCCAAGCCTCGAGTAGAGTGGGCCCGTACCTCAGAGGGCACCTGTTGACCTTTGCTACTGTACGCCCTCTTAATGGCCTCAGTCACCCAGTGTGAGAGGAGTTGCTTTGACAGGGCCCTGCCAGTAGCCGGGACTGCAAAACACACAAACAGTTGGTTTGTTTTCCTCCAATCAGCTGTTTTCTCAATATAAACACTTAAGGCCCTAACGGGGCAGAGCGCTCTCAGTCTTTTCTGTTCCTCAGTGAGGACAGGAGCAGGAGGAAATGAAGAGAGTTCAAAATCCAAACTTCTGGGATTCAGAGTCAGGACCTTTGGGACATATGCAAGGTTAGGCCTTAGGGTGACCTTTTTTGAACAAAGTTTTTTTTATTATTTTTTATGTAAGACAAACAACTAACAAACATACACACAGCAAAAAAAAAACTCCCCCCCTCACCTCCCCTCCTATACCGGATCCACTACCCCAACAAGTATCCACCTATTATTCAGACATCAATCAATACAAAGCACAAGTTTGTAAAAGGAGACGACCTTTGGCCTTTACACAAATTTATCTGCTGAAATATTTTCAACATAAGCTATAAATGGCTGCCAGATATCATAAAACGCGTTTACAGATCCTCTAACAGTGTATCTTATCTTCTCCAAATGGATGAAAGACATGACCTCTCTTAACCAGTGTCCATATACTGGAGGATGTGGATCCTTCCATCGAAGAAGAATGAGTCTTCTAGCCAGTAGAGAGCAGAAGGCTAACACAGTCCTCTGATTTTTGCTGAAGGAAGTCTCTGCTGCAGCCACCCCAAAGAGAGAGATGAATGGTGATGGATGAACAGTCTGTCCAAATACTCCTGAAAGAGTATCAAAGATGCCTTGCCAGTAAACATGTAACTTTGGACAAGTCCAGAATGTGTGTAGAAGTGTGGCTGAAGATTGTTTGCAACGATCACACGTCGGGTCGAGGTCCTTTTTGAATTTGCTTAATCTGTCCTTAGACCAATGTAAACGATGTACTACCTTGAATTGAAGTACAACATGGTTCAAACATATTGAGGACGAATAGATATTTTCAATAATTTTTTGCCATACTGTGTCCGAAATGGATTCCTCCAAGTCCGTCTCCCACTTACACTTCAACGTGTCTAAATTGGTATCATTATATGAGCTGAGCAAGGAATAAACTTTACTCATAGAACGTTTTGTTACTGACTTACACATCAGAATTTCATCTAAAAGAGAAACAGGAGGACGTAGAGGAAAGCATCCAGAGTTTGACATTACAAAATGTCTCAATTGTAAATACCTGAAAAACTGTGACTTGTGGATGTCAAATTTCTGTGTTAGCTGTTCAAATGAGGCAAATTTATTGTCTATATAAAGATCATATAGAGAATTTATTCCTTTTGAGCCCCAAACATTGAAAGCAGAGTCTATTATTGAGGGAGCAAACATGTGATTATTTGATATTGGAGCATAAAATGATAATTCTGTCTTATTAAAAAACCTCCTGCACTGATTCCAGATTTTTATTGTGTGAGTTACCACTGGATTAGAACTATAAGTTGAAACTGGTTTATTGAACGGTAACTGGGAACAGACTAAAGCAGAGGGGGAACTAGATGTGATTGAATTCCTCTCTAAGGTCACCCAGGTAGGAGCCGGATTGTCCTCTCTCAACCAATACAGTAAAGCTCTGATATTAGCCGCCCAGTAATAATATAAAAAATTAGGGAGTGACAAACCACCAAGACCACAGGGTATCTGCAGCATCTTACTGCCTATTCGTGGATGCTTTTTATTCCAAATAAATGATGACAATTCACTATTTAGATTGGAGAAGAAAGTCCTGGTGAGGAAAACTGGTATGTTCTGAAATAAATAGAGTAATTTGGGTAATATTGCCATCTTGATCACATTGATCCTGCCCCCAAGGGATAGAGGCAAGGATGTCCATGTAGCAATGTCTTTCCTAAGTTTCACCAGAAGAGGCAGATAGTTTGCTTTATAGAGATCTTTGTGGCTGTGAGTAATCCAAATACCAAGGTATTTAAATTTGACAGAACTAATTTTGAAAGGAACTGGACCCATATGCTGCTCCTCTATTGGGGTCACAGGCATCAATTCACTTTTTTGAAGGTTAACCTTATAGCCAGATATGTTTCCAAATTTTTTAAGTAAAATAAGTAACTCAGGGATACTAGACAAGGGATCTGATATATAAAGAAGTGTATCATCAGCATATAGGGAAACCTTATGTTCAGTGTCAAACCGGTTGATACCTTTAATTTCTGTACTATTCCTCAAAGCCACTGCAAGTGGTTCAATCGCGATCGCAAATAAGAGTGGTGAAAGTGGGCATCCCTGCCTCGTACCACGTTTCAATTCAAAATAGCTGGATAGATTACTGTTGGTACGTACAGCTGCCATTGGCATGGTATATATCAGCTTCACCCATGAGACAAATTTAGGACCAAAATTAAACATCTCTAAAGTCTTGAAAAGATAGTTCCACTCCACCCGGTCAAACGCTTTCTCAGCATCCAGTGAGATTATAATCTCATCACAGTTGTGACCGGGTGGGGCGGAGGTGTACAATACATTAAACAACCGTCTGATGTTAGAGAAGGAATGACGATTTTTAACAAAGCCAGTCTGGTCAGGTGAGACAATTGTAGGGATGATCTGTTCGAGTCGATTCGCCAACATCTTTGCAAGAATTTTTGCATCAGTGTTTAAAAGCGATATCGGGCGATATGAACTGCAGCTCAGAGATTCTTTATCCTTCTTTAAAAGCAATGAAATTACAGCTTGACGCATAGATAATGGCAATAATTGTGTGGCCAGTGATTCCTCAAGAACTGATAATAGCAAAGGAGAAAGTAAATCTGAAAATTTCTTAAAGAATTCTGTCGGGAAGCCATCTGGTCCTGGAGATTTTCCATTTTGCATGTTATTAATTGCAGACTTTATCTCAACTAAAGAAAAATCTCTCTCCAACTCATTAGACAGGTCAGAGCTTAGTGAAGGAATTTTGACATCTTTGAAAAAATCATCCACTTCAGTTGGGTTAAGTGAGGCTTCAGAAGTGTATAATGTTTATGTTTATGTTTATGTTTATGTTTATTAAATTTGTTCATTTTTTTACAAAAGAAACAATACAAGGCAATCTCATAATGATAGTGTACAAAATGTAAAAAAATGAAAGGTGGCAGAAAGAAGAATAAATCTTATTATATCTGCCCCTTATCTCCAACAATCAGATTAAACAACAGTAGTCAAACCATGTAAACAATAATAATCTTCAACCAACTTTTTCCAACAGTCAGGTTAAACAATAATATTCTTCAACCAACAGTACAAAATTACTAACTCTTTTTAATTTTCTAACTAACAGTACAAAATGACTAACTCTTTCTAATTTTCTAACTAATACAATACACATTACGTTATTTCACATATATTTTTTTAACACATTTGTTTTGATCATTTTTTTAAATGTAAACATTGACTTGGCATTTTTAACTACATTCTCCAAGCCATTCCATAATCTAATTCCCTGGATTGAGGTAGAACGTCCCTTCAAACTGGTTCTGAATTGTGGTTTTACAAACAACTCTGTTCCCTTAAGATTATAACAACTTTGTCTTTTAACAAAGTGCATTTGGATATTTAAAGGTAATGCATTATTTTGAGCTCTATACATAACTGATAAAATATTATAGTCTACCAAATCATGGAACTTCAATAATTTTAGTTGATAAAATAATGTACTTGATGGATGACGGTAATGCTTTCTAGTGATAATTCTTACAGCTCTTTTCTGTAATACAAAAATAGGCTTTGTGATTGTTTTACACGCTTTCCCCCAAACATCAATACAATAGATTAAGTGTGGAACAATGATTGTGTTATACAACAAATACAGAGCTTTATCATTCAATAGGTCTCTGACTTTGTACAGTACTGCTATCGATCTAGCTATTTTTATTCTTACAGAATTTATGTGTTGTTTCCATGTCAGTTTGTCATCAATGATAACACCCAAAAACTTCACCTCATTCACTCTACAAATCTCAACATCCTCAATTTTGAGTGGAACATCAACAGTTTTCTTTTTATTACCGAATATCATGTAATTAGTTTTCTCTAGATTTAATGATAATTTATTTATTTTAAACCAAGTTTGTATCTTGACAAATTCTGTCTTTATCAATTCTAACATTTGTTCTATATCTTCACCTGAACAGAAAAAAGTGGTATCATCAGCGAAAAGTACACATTTAAGGAGTCCTGACACATTTACCAAGTCATTCACATATAAAATAAAAAGCTTTGGTCCAAGTACAGAGCCTTGGGGAACTCCACATGTGATATTACAGAGGTCAGATCTTACATCATTTATTTGTACAAATTGTTTCCTATTTTTTAAGTAGCTAGATACCCACTGTAATGCTGGTCCTCTAATACCATATTTGTTCAGTTTTTCAAGGAGAATGGTGTGATCAATAGTATCGAATGCTTTTTTTAAATCAACAAAGATACTGATACAATGTTGTTTTTGATCGACAGCAGTAGTTATTTGTTCCATTAGTTCCATGAGAGCCATTGATGTAGAGTTTTTTGATCTAAACCCATACTGACTGTTGCTTAGAATATTTTGTTTATCTATAAATTGGTCTAGTCTGTTCACAAATAGTTTTTCAAGAATTTTTGAAAACTGTGGTAACAAGGATATAGGTCTATAATTGTTGAATACACATTTATCACCATTTTTAAAAAGAGGAACGACCTTAGCTACTTTCATATTATCTGGAAAAATTCCTGTTGAAAATGATAAGTTACATATGTATGTGAACGGCTCAATAATATGGCTCATTATGTCCTTTACAAACATCATATCCATGTCCACCCAGTCTTTCGATCTCTTGTCTGTAAGATGTTTTACTACATTCATTATTTCCTCTTTGTTAGTTCCATTTAGGAAAATACT
>JBBPBX010048976.1:0-25541 GCA_038048925.1 Garcialebias charrua
GATACTTTGCTTACTTGAAGTTGAAGCACTGGTTGTTGTCATTCTAGCCATGCAACCATCGTGAATGTCTTTGTGGTGTTTTTTTTAAGTGTTGATAAAGATTTGTGTCACGTGACCAGTCAAATTGCAGCCTTCACGATTAGAAAATCTCATTTTATCATATTGCGATATTATTGCAAATGCAATTAATTGTTCAGCCCTAGATGTAACTGGGACCCTGTGTACAACATTTCGTTCCACCACATGCACCACATGTGGTGCGAATGACAATAAAGAAACTGACTCTGTCATGCACCAGTAGACAGGACCTATCTCCAAACTCAGACTTTTAGATTATTTTAATTATGCATGTGACGTCGTTCGACCCCCTTATTTAGCAGGATGTGATTCATGCATGTCTTCAGTTGTAAGTTCAAAGTTCAAATGTTCCAAGTGCTTCCACTGATCTGCCTTCCCGGTTGTCAATCTCTCCTGCTCCAGGGGTGCCTTTTCCGTTGTCCGCCGATGCGTCAAGAAGTCCACGGGGCAGGAGTATGCTGCCAAAATTATCAACACAAAAAAGCTGACAACCAGAGGTAAGTGTGGCAGATCATCATGGTGGCTCTGTAGAGGTGGACGGTTTTGTGAGCTGGTCAGTGGGAGCAGCAAGTCGGGCGTCCTGTCCCGTCCTGTTCTTGCCAGTAGAGATTCCTAGAAAGCCGAAGGCCTCTTGGCACAGCTGAGCCGCTGCACTTTAGGTCTTACCGAGAGATTTAGTGAGGTTTGTCTCCCGTCTGCAACCATTTGTGGTTTTGTGCTTCCAACTCGAGCTTCAAATGGTCACAACTGTTTCTGCCGTTTTGAAATCTGTTGGTTCCAATTTCCTTTGATGGGAAGACGAGATGACCTGACAGGTTTTAGGCAAGCCGTTCAGGTTGTTCAGTCTTGCATACATGTATTTGTTGGCTCAACTTTTTTCCTGACGTGCTTAAACACCAACAATTTCTCGTTGTTCCTCGTTTGTGTCATCTACAGCTTTGTTAGTGTTTGACATCACCATGCACAAACAATAAAGTACTGTATTGTTTTATTTGGTGACTACTTCTGAACTATTTATTATTTATTGAAACATTTCTTCTTGCGTCTTTTCAGACGTTACCTAATGAAACTTATACAGTTTTTATTGCTAGCATTTGTTGAAGGAATGCCTATTGCCCACTGTCTTCTGTTTCAAACAAAGATCATCTTATAATAATAAAAAAAAATGAAGTTATAGTAGTTTGAGTCAAACTTTGTAAATTGTTATGTGCAATCTCATGCTAGATGTGTTAGAATATGTGTTGAGAATGACTCTCTGCTACTACCACACCCAATGTTAGCTCAATATCTGCAACAATGACTGATTTATTGCCACTGATGAATTTTCTAAGGTTTCTTAGCTGTGGCAGCCATCTTGAATAAAGATAAATCTGTTATAAATGTTAATCCAACAATTTTAAATGGGTTCAGTGGTTCATGAGATATTTTGCTGACAGTCTGCTTGACTCCATTTAATGTCAATTTTGTCAGCAAAGATTCCTCGTAATGAGTTGTGCTCAAAGTACGGTATGTGTTGGGGAAGGTGCACACTAAATTAAAAACCAGCATCTCCAAACAAGGCTCTGCAGGCAGAAGCAACGTTGCTACAAAAAAGTTGGTGTGGCGAATAAACACATGCACACACACATTTCTGTGCGTGTCTCTGGACTTGTAGTGATGTTTCTCACCTGTTACTTCAAAGAGTCCATGTTCAGCTCATATGAATATGTTTCTACCATAATGTGTGTGTTCACTGGTAGCACTGACCCTCACGTTCAAATACCACCACCTGGGTTTTGATGTGTATGGCAGATTTGTTGTCTTGTTAGTTGAGCAGTGTGCATCTTAGCAATTCTGCCATATCCAAGGATACATGTATTTGTCTTTTTTCGTCTGTGGATTGTTTTGGTTGTTACATGTATTTGTGTTTAGGCCTGTCACGATAACAAATTTTGCTGGGCGATTAATTGTCTCAGAAATTATTACGTTAAATGATAATATTGTTTGAAATTTGACAATAATTAGTCATTGTTGTCAAATTTAAGAAGAAATGTTTTCTATCTTAATTTATTTTGAGTGTAGTGCCTTTTTTCGACCACCAGGTGGCAGTATAATGCAGTTTGAACCGAAGGATGGATAGTGAGGGAGCAAGCAGCATATCGCTTTAAGAAAAATGGGAGGGAGGCACTTTGAAGCTTTGACAAAACGGAGGTGTTTCCCTGAGGTCGGCCTGTTAGCTTAGCTCATAACTTAGCTTCTCAGCTTAGCTGCTTTTAACGATCCGAAAATGCAATTTTTGATGGTTTAAACTGATTTTAAAGAGAAAGGGAGGGGTCAGTGAAGAGAATTGGAGTTGAGCCTTGTCTTTATCACATACAGCATAATGCGCTGTATGTGGTATTTTAATTGAGTTTGCTGCTGAAGCTTAGAGTACTTTGGGTTTGTAAAAACAGACATTTACACCTCCAGATGCAGGAAAAGAGCCACCTGCATCATGAAAGACCCCACTCACCCAGCACACACACTCTTTGCCCCACTCCCCTCAGGACGGAGGTTGAGGAGCATCAAATGTAGAACCACTAGACTGAGGAACAGCTTCTACCCTGAGGCTGTTAGACTCATGAATAAATAAATAATAAGAATAATCACTGCAAAATATCACATCATGCTGATGCTGATCTGTTTTCTTGTTGCTGTGTTCATCTGTGACCATCTGCTCATACAGACTCATGTTCGTGCTGCTGTTTGTAATGATGTTTTTCTATTACATTAGGGCTTAGTGTATTTCTAGTTGATGTTTTTCTTAGTTATATCCTAGATGTTATTACTGTTTTTCTCTTACATTTTGTTGTTGGATGTAACTGGGACCCTGTGTACATAATCTCATTTCATTACATGTACCACATGCGGTGCAAATGACAATAAAGACTCTCTGACTCTGACTCTGACTTCAGTAGAAAGAGAGAGACACGAAAAAACGATCAAGTTGATAAATGAAAATGAGGTTGATAATTTTCATTCATCATGCGATTAATTGATTTATTGTTTATTGCGACAGGCCTATTTGTGTATTCCACTGCACCTCCTCATGTCTTGGTGCGTGCATTGTGTCGGTCCCGGTTATTGTCGGCGCAGCTCTGCTGAAGGTTGAGTGATGATGCGAACTGCAGACCGGGGCCGGTTCTAGACTGACTGGGCGGCCTTTGTCTCAAGAGATTCCAGCAGAATTGCTCAGTTTCTACCCACCCATGCAATTCCGTTTTCTTTTTAGGATGTTGTCTTTTTTATCTTAAGTCCCCTTTCTCATTTCTGCAAACATATGATTGATTTTGAGCAAAGATCCTAAAATATTTGTTCATCAGTCGATTAGATGGTTTGTGTGTGTGTGTGTATATATGTGTGTAAATGTGTTGTCCAAAGCTTGTAACCCGGCAACAGCAAGAGTAAAACTCTTCAACCCATAGGCTATCTGGCTGAGAAACGATTTCTTTCTGGCTGTATGTATCAGTTTGTTGTGGTCACAGTCATCACAAAACACACAAACAGATGACAACTCTTCTTATTTGCAACCCAGTTGCATTGCACACTTTTCCCCCCGCCACAGGCTTGCTGTTGTCTAATAACATCTTACGCGGTCTGTGTGTACAGTTTCACAATCTAAAATGCAAGTAGACATGAGTCTGTCCTTCAGAGCACATTGGCCTTAATCAAAACTGAAATGTGCTGCTAGTGCTTTTCTTCTCACCAGTGTGCATTAGTTTGATGCACACCACATTAATACTATAGCACTGCATCCAAGAATACTTCCTGTTCACTGCAGCGTTTTCTGTAAGTAGTTAATATTGTTGTTTTGTTTAAAACAAATATCCCGTTTATTTATATTTAAAATAGTTGTACTTTTAACAGCTCATATTGGTCTAGTCCTTTTCTACTTTTTACTTTTTGTTTCTTCTTCTTCTCCATACTCTTCTTCTTTTTCTTAATACTCCTCTTCTTACTCTTTTTCCCATTAATTTTGCACCTGTCAAAAGATGGATGCATTACAGTATAATCTCAATCTGTAAATTCATAAACATTCTCTTGTACGGGCCATAACTTAAGATAATTTAAAGAAGCTTGATTCAATTATGCATCATCACTAATGTCATGTACTTTTCAAAGTCAAAGTCAACTTTATTGTCAGAACTGCAATATGTACAGGACATACACAGGACCGAAATTGCGTTTCTCTCAGTCCCTCGGTGCAACAGTAACCATCTAAACACTAAACACTAAAACATTTAATACACATAAGCATAAAATAGTAAAAAAGTGTAACACTGTCCTGAGTTTTTTCATAATAGTATAAAAGTATGAAAATTTACACCAACACTGAAACACCAAACACCCCTAAAACACCAAACACCCAATGAACATAAGCATAAAATGAAATAATAAAAGTGTAATACTGTCCTGAGTTTTTGCATAGTAGTATGAAAAGTATAAAAACGTAAATCTATAAAATAAACTGAAGTTTCTAGCATTGACATTTGCAAAGAGTGGCACAGCAGCATATAAGTTAATGTACACAGTATATGTATGAGGTAGTTGATGTTGGTATAGAGGCAAAGTGGCATATGCAGTGAGGCACATAAGGCACATTTGGCATCCTTAGATAAGGCTAGTCAGAGAATGCTGTATATGTATCTGCAGTAGTGTAGATAAAAGTAGTGTAAATGTAAACAGTAGTAATAAATGTAAAGCAGTAGTAATAAATGTAAACAGTATTAATAAATGTAAACAGTGAATGTAAACAGTAGTATGACTATAGGCAGTAATGTAATACAAACATTAGTGCAAATATGAGAAGTAGTGCAAACTGAATGAACACATGACCGAGAGTTTAGTGAATCACCCCAACTCCAAGGTTAGGGTCACAAATGAAGGCCAAAGTTAAAACAAGGGCTTTGCTAGTCTTGGACTATAACTTTTGGTCCACTCAAGATAGTTTAACGATCTGAATTGTACTACCACCAGGCCAGACAGCTTGTGGCTTATTGTTCTAATCACCTCAGCTCTAAAGCCAAGGTCACAAACTAAGGTCAAAAGTTAAACCATGCCTTTGCTTGTGCAGGCCATTGCTATATTCTGTATTACTGTACAAGTTTGTCGATGGGCGCATAATGCGCTGTATGTGATATTTTAATTGAGTTTGCTGCTGAAGCTTAGAGTACTTTGGGTTTGCGTTGTTTTAGAATAAACATTCAAGCAAGTATTAATTTTTTCATTTATATTTTGTTGTGTGGCAATTTTCCACTGTCTGAAACTGCTACAAACAGAAACTTCCTTTCTAAGCCTCTGTTGCTTTAGTGTTGCCTTAAAGACCGTGTAAAGTGAAATTAAATGTGTGTTTTGAGTTTGTCACACGGCATAAATATGTGTTATTAATCACCCATATAAATCTGACTGATTAAACACATTGTTTTCCTTATAAAATTAAGTCTCAAAAATAATGAAAAAACATAATTGTGCCTTGGTCTGAAACGCTAGGGGCGTGTCAGCGCGTGGGCGTGGTTTCAGCGCAGTACTGCCCCCGTGTCCTGCCCCCTGAAGATGTTCGCGAAGGCTGGCAGCCTAATAGGAGTTCTCCAGCCCTACTCATTTGAACCTCCAGATAAAAATATAGGAAACCAAAGAGGTCAGTGAAAAGCAATTGTCAGCAAAATATTCGTCAAACTTTTTATTTTCTTAGAATGTGAGCACACAATGTGAAATCACACAGATACATAACAGCAGCTGTGCGCGGGGGACGTGAGGTCCACTCTGTGTGTCAGTGGCTGTGCGCGGGGACGGTGTGTCCACTCTGTTTGTCAGTGGCTGTGCGCGGGGACGGTGTGTCCACTCTGTTTGTCAGTGGCTGTGCGCGGGGACGGTGTGTCCACTCTGTTTGTCAGTGGCTGTGCGCGGGGACGGTGTGTCCACTCTGTGTGTCAGTGGCTGTGCGCGGGGGACGTGAGGTCCACTCTGTGTGTCCGCGGCTGACAGCAGCAGAGATCAAGTAAATAAAATAAATTAAATAAAGTCACCAAGCGGGTGCCCTGACCATTGCGACATCCAGGGAAGATGCAGGAACGAGGCATAATTGATTAGCTAGCTAACAATGAACAAAATATCTATGCTATTGCTATCTGATGCTATCTGCGATTCGCGAGTGAATGGCTCCACCGATGCGAAGAACGAATTTATACGGCTGGAGCTGCAGGGGGTGGGGCTTTAGACCGCGTGACGAAACGCGGTCACATTTAAACCACGCCTAAAAAATCCTGAAGCAGACATATCTTTAAACAAAGTTTGATCTATAACTCCAAAATTAATTGAGCTACAATTTTGAGACTTTGTACTCATTTACAAGATTACAATTATGACATTTATAATGTTTATTGAAGAAAATATTGAAATTCACTTTACACGGTCTTTAAGATGAAGCGTTGGGAGATGCAAGTGGCACCGTTGTGACAATCAGTAAAATATTCCGCCTGCACAGAAGTGGTACTACCTATAGATGAAAGTGAAATGGCTAATCTAAAACCTTGTTAACCTTTATTTATACAGGTTAGTCCCATTGAGCCTCAGGGACTCTTTTACAAGAGAGACCTGAATTTATCAAAGATTGATGACAACAGTAGACAACAAAGACAACAATAGACAATCATATAAGAAAGCGTGCTAATTGAACCACTTTTCTACAAGAAAATTGAATTAACAAAACAAAACAAAAACGGCTAGATTGTAAGGCTGTGTAGAAAACTAAAAACGGGAACATGTCTGCATGGGTTTTTGCCATGAACTTGGCAGATGTTTAAAGCCAATTAGAGGTCAAGGTTGAGAGCTTCGTATCTTTTTACAAGATATTCCAGAATAGAGTGGAGTAGGAGAAGGCCCATTTGCCTTCAGTCTACACTGAGGGAACATTGCATGTAATAATGTCCTGAGAGTGCACGCTGTGGCTGCACTCACGCAGAGACATGCAGGAGGAGATGTATGAAGGCAGCAGACCAAGAAGTGATTCAAAGATGAAAATGTACCAGAGAGAGTCTGTGTGAAGTTAATGATGACCAGTTAACCAGTGAATACAGGGAACAACAATAGGTACGGTAGTTACAGCTAGTTATGAATCTTAGTGCACCATAATAGACAATATCCAACATCTGCAAGATGCTTGTAGGGGCGTTCATGTAAATAATGTCACCGTAGTCAATGGAGGGAAGGAAAGTTGCAGTTAAGGTGTTTCCTACATTCAGAGATCAACAGGATCTATTTCTGAAAAAGAAATCCAATTTAACTTTCAGTTTCTTTACCACATTTTCCACGTGGAGTTCAAAAGAGAGATGCGAAACGCCCAAGATACCCAAATATTTGTAGGAATCGACAAACTCTAGGGACACCATTCAAGGATAAAATCAAAGGGAGAACTACTGGGACTGACTTCCTGTTTGAAAACGGCATCCGTTTGGTTTTGTCTGAGTTTAGGGCAAGTTTAAGGAACAAATCTGACTGGATGATGTCAAAAGTGGATTGCAAAAGCTGGAAAATCGTAGCAACTGCTTTAGCTTGGCATAAACTACTGTATTGTCAGCATAAATGTAAAGATGCATCAGGGATGATCTGACCTACATTATCTATGTAGATTGTGAAGAGGGTGGGACCTAAGACTGAGCCTTAAGATGCACCATTGTTAACCGTTAAATATTGTAACTGGAAGAAGTATAATTTTGTTAAACCGGGCCAAACCATTTAACAGAAGTTTAACTTTGTTGGCTCGAACAAGCCACACGATACACAAAAAATATTGATCTGAATTAAACTAATCTTTTCACTTCATAATCAATTCCACTACAGTATGAGACAACTGTCAATCATAACAATTGTCCATGCACTTCCCAATCATTTGGAATGTTATTTCAGTCTCGAGGCACAATTATAGCGATGATCCAGTGCTTCAGAAATTGGCAATATTACGATGTGACACTAGTGTGCTTAGTGTATTTCTAGTTGATGTTTTTCTTAGTTAATCCTAGATGTTATTACTGTTTTTCTCTTACATTTTGTTGTTGAATGTAACTGGGACCCTGTGTACATAATCTCATTTCATCACATGTACCACATGCGGTGCAAATGACAATAAAGATTCTCTGACTCTGTCTCTAAATCAAAATAAGTGCTGTAGACAAGGTAAGAAACAGCCATAATCAAAAACAGTGTCTGAAATTATATGAAGTTGCATTTTCCCTGTGCACAGAAAAGCACGTTAACGCAGCCCTGATGCTAACAGCACTGCAGTAGCTAGATGTTTACCATGTCACTCATTAGATCATCATGTTTATGAGCTCTATGTCACTTTTAATCTTTTTATTTATTCTTATTTTATTTATTTTTCTTTCCTTATTATATACATATATGGATCTTACATTGCGTCTGAAATAAAGAAACTACTACTACTACTGTTTACAAACACTGATCATATATCACAGTGGCTTTAGTTAGCTGTCTGGGAAGGTTCAGGATATTGTCTCAACTTAAGAGGGTTTTCTGGTGAATGCTGGTGGGATTAAACCCTTCTGGAACTCAGGGAAGGCTCATTGCCAGTGAGGTCAGGGATTAAGTCTGGGTTGTGCGCATGCATGTGCACAGCCATTCATGCAAACAAATAATATACAGTGAGTTTATCTGGCATTTTAAAATGCTCATAGTATTTTTTTTTCAGAGAGCAGTTTCTCCCATTAGAATATTTCACTGGTCAGAGTCATTCTCCTGTAGTTACATTTTGTCAAGCTGTGTTGTAATGTTCTTCTACTCCATCCTAACAGCACAGATTTTATTGGCTATTTTAGATGATGGTAAACACTTATGCCTTTTAAACCTGTATGCTTGAACAACAACAACAAAAATTGACTGTCACCCATCTGACCTTATGAACACCCCCACTCTTTATCTGAATGACAAAACATTAAACATGACTGCAACCACAAGTAAAGAATTAGGAGTATAGGAAGAGAATATTGTTATGAATTAAAGACTGTTTCAACAATTACCTATGATCTATCAAATACAGTAATATGCTGACCAATGAATCACATTTCCTGATATGCTTTCAAAAGAAAACCTTGATAATGTGTTGGACATAAAGGTGGGATTTGTCAGAGAATTCAGGAAAATAAAGACTTGATTGCCAACAAAGTTGTCAGGTCATCTGGATGGTTTCTTTCTTCTTCTTTTTTTTTAGCCTTTTTGTCCTTCGTCCAAAGGATTTCGTTAGTCCGAGGAGCCACAAAAAACTCAGGCCCACAAGCAGCACACTCACATAGTGGGCCAACCAGTTTGCTGGTGATAGGATGGTTTCTGAGATCTGCCCTTTCCCCCGTCAACTCCTCTGAGGCAGCCATAGCCAAAGTGGTTCAAAGCATGAATTTGAACCACTCAGACATGAGTTTGTTGTGGCTCCTTGGACTGATGAAGTCTTTTGGATGAAAGATGAAAATTCTCAACAAAAAAAGAAACCGTCCAGAAGACCTGACTGAACTTTGTTGGATTTTCTACCTGGATTATTCCACATGAACTTTGATGTTTTGAACCACTTTGGCTATGGCTGCAAAGGAGTCGACGGGGGAGAAGTTGGGCCCCAGAAACCATCTTAGCACCAGCAAACTGGTTGCCCACTATGTGTGTGTGCTACTTAAGCTAGATTTATAGTCGACGTGTCGCGCAGCGTGCGAGGGTGCGCGTGCCAAAAATGACGCAATATCGCAGTCCCCGCCCCTGCGCGTTGGCCCCGCGCGTGGGATTAGCGCGTGTCGTGCACCTCTGAATTTTTGAAACTCCGCAAGCCTATGTTCGTGCCGTGGGCGCTACGATTTGATTGACAGGTCCCCACCGACAGCCTTCACCCTCTTCACGCCGGAGCCTGCAGCTGTCTGCGCCGCTGTGGTCGTGGAGACGGCGTCGCGACGCATGGAGGAATGTTTTGTGACACAAATGTATTAAATTCTCCTTCATTCCTGATCTGGAGTCGGACTTTTCTTTTGTTTTTTCGCCAAAAGTCACGTGATCGCTTTCTCCTCCGCTGACTCCATGCATTAAAACCGCAAATAAAGACAACAGTTCAGCACGCGAGCGGAAAGCTATTTGTTTTTGTTGTGTGATTTCAAACAGTTCTTCTTCTACGGTAGATTTCTTCTTCTACACCTTTCTTGCAACATATCAGAGTCAGAGTCAGAGAGAATTTATTGTCATTTGCACCGCATGTAGTACATGTGTTGAAAACGAGATTATGTACACAGGGTCCCAGTTACATCCAACAACAAATGCAAGAGAAAAACAATAATAACATCTAGGATTAACTAAGAGAGACATCAGCTAGTAATACACTAAGCCCTAATGTAGTAGAAAAACATCATTATAAACAGCAGCACGAACATGAGCAGATGGTCACAGATGAACGCAGCAACAAGAAACAGATCAGTATCAGTATGATGTGACATTTTGCAGTGTTTATTCTTGCACAGGTTTTGCACAGGTTTTAGAGGGTACTGCCTCCTGCTGGTCCGTAAAAGAACAGCACTTTGCCATGCGCCGCCGTGCGTCAACCATAAACACAGTGGCGAAACTGTGAACGCATTTCGCCGCACGGCTGAGTGCACGCGCGGCGCGCGATCCAGCCTGCGGACCAAAGCGCAAGTATAACTCAGCCTTTATGGGACTGAGTTTTTTGTGTCTCCTTTTTGACTGATGAAGTGCTTTGGATGAAAATAAAAGGAACCGTCCAGATGACCTGACTGAACTTGGTTGGATTTTTTTTATCTGGATTATTGAGCATGAACTTTGAAAACTTGAGTGGACATTCTAAAACAGAGAAGCTTGTGCAAACAGTTTACGTTTTAGTTGCAGCTGAAGATTTGTGTATAGACGATGTACAATCCCCTCATGAAGCCCATGATGTATGTCACATAAGTCAAAGTCAAGGCCCGCAGGCCAGATCCGGCCCGCAAATTAATTAACTATGGCCCCCTGGATGATATTTAATTACTATTAGAACTGGCCCGCAGGCCACAGCCGGCTGCTGGTGTTTTGCACGCACCAACACTACATTCCCCACAATGCAACGGTAGTAGGGATGGGGCCGATCCGATCCGGAGTCGTGTCTCATGAATCCAGAGTAATAAGAGCCGCCTCACGTCGCATTCAGGAAATCCATTTCATAGTTTGCAGCCAGCTACAGCGTGCAGACTGTGAGTAGCACTGTAGCTAACAGCTAGCCAACTTTTCATCGTAACATGTCCGCTGTGTGGAAGTATTTTACACTAAACACCACAAGACAGCAACGTGCAATGTCTGCAGAGCCATAGCGCCACATTAAACTGCGGTAAAGTTAGTTTTACGTTGGACATTTGAGCTCTGGGGCTTCAGCCACTCTCACTGAACCGAAACAAGGAGACCGACCGCAGCCAGCTGCATCCAGTTCGACCCGCTGTCTTGCCGTCTCGTAGGAGGGACAGGCTGAGAGCGGCTGACCGAAATCAGAGCGCCCGCCCCGCATTGAACAAGTAAAACACACCGCTGAAGCCACGGAGCTCAAATGTTCACCGAGAAGTTGCTAAACTTCATCATAATTAATGACCAACAGCTATCAGCTGTAGAAAATGAAGGATTTCGCAGCTTAATACTTGCAGCCAACAGTAAACAATCATAAAAAAACATATTAATTAAAAATCACAAGAAAACTGTATTTAAAAAACAAACAAACAAACAAAAACGGCTACATTAGAAAACAATGTAAAATACTAAAAGCCGGAACATGTCTGTGTTGATTTATGCCAAGAACTTAGCAGATATACTGTAAAGCTATTAAATATTTTTATTTAATTCATTTATTCATTCATTTAAAAGAGACAAAATAAAATACATCCATCAAAAAGAAAACACTGAATGAAAAGGGTGCAGAAAGAAGAAAAAAAATATTTTATCACCCCCTTATAAACATTGAAACAGTCTGGCCCTTGGCTTGTAGCAAATTAGTTTTTTTGGCCCTCTGTGTATTTGACTTTGACACCCCTGATGTATGTGAACGCAGTTGATTAGGGCACAATTTTGTTTTTGGAGCTAACTTTTAAAGTATTTTTTATTTATTTTTTAGTTTGTGTGCGGACTTTTTTAAACTGAAAATATACGTGTTCATTAAACATTAGGCTGACGACGTTGCGTTTGTTTACAAGGCAAACAAAATGAGATTTTTTTTAAATTTTAGCTTATTTTCTGTTTTGAAGATGTTTGAATTTTTGAGCAAATTGAAATTAAGAAAATTCAAGTTTGCACTGAGGGCACAGTTGAGCAGCGGTTTCAATCAAAATACACACTAATATTATCATTATCGAGGTTGATGAGCCAACGTCAGACCTTTGTTCACAATCTTAAACAAAAAAGTTTTTTTTAATTAAATAAAAATCAAATTGAAATGTTTACTGAACACTATAGTTGCACAGACTGTGCTAAATGCTAAATATGCTAAATGGCACATTTAGCCCATCGTTTGTCATTGTATACTTCAACAGTCATCTCAACACACCATCCAACAGCTTGCTGAACATACTGTGTGTGTGACCAAACCAAGAGGATTTCCTACTGCATCACATATATGACCTCTAGAGCACAGATGTCAAATTTAAGGTCTCCAGGCTCATTTCAGCCTGTGTTACCGTTGTATATGACCTGCAAGACTGTATTTTAAATGGCCCAGAAGTGACTTACAGGCTTAGCTTTGCATATTTTCTTTTGCTGTTTATTTCCCATAATTTCAAGGTAGAGTAAACCAGATTAAAACCATAGAGAGCAGAAGCCAAGAAGAGTTTGCAAATAGTTAATCTTGGTTATGTGTTTATCTTGTTTAAGACTGTAAAACGGAGTAATCTTAATCTAATTTCAGTCATTTTAACAAAAAAGGCAATAAGCCTGCGAACACTCTGCCAGTTCTTTCAGTTGGTTCAAATGAAAAACAAAATTGTTAAGAAAATAGCAAATGGAGCATCTCTAATGTTTTTTGATATTCAAATAAAGCTTTGAGGCTCAGTAGGGTGATTATTCATTCATTCATTCAACCTTTATTTAGTCAGGTAAATCTCATTGAGCCTCGAGGGCTCATTTACAAAAGCGACCTGCTACAAACTAAAGAATGATGAACATCAATGGTAGAATTTCCTTAAACAACAAACAGAAAAAAAACATAAGAGAGAAATAGAAAGTGAAATGCAAAGTATCAAAACTAGCAAAACACCACAAGGTAGATGTACAAAATCCATATTATATATCCAAAATTATAGTCTAAAAATACTAATTTGCTGGTACAATGTTAAAAGACTGAGCTGTGTAGGATCATAAAGCTAAAATCCAAAGGTGATAAGAAATTAAACTGTGATCTGAACAACTAGGAGTATGGCCGTCAGCCACTGAACGTTCAACTAGTGTTTTATTTATTTTTTCTCAAGATAACTCATAGTACGAGATAACCCTGATAGCTTTATAACCTCTTTACAAGCTTTGTAGTTTTAAAATCATCCATCAAGGACTCAGCTGCAGTTTGATAGAACAAATATTACACAATGTGTCACAGTTGCTTTCATCAGCACTTCAGCTGTGGGAAAATACACATTCTTACTTTTCTAAATCACTGCACTGGCAGTGAACTTCCGAGCTGTCAAAAACATGTTGTGCCAAGTGTCTGTTGCGTTTTTAGTTGTAGAATTCAAATTTATTTCTGAATGAGTCCTGCTTGTTCTTATCTGAAGCGTGACTGTGATTGATCAGATCTCTGTGGTAACAAAATTTATTTGATTTGGCGGGAAAAAAAAAAGATTGTTGGAGTTGTGGAACAGGTAAAAAAAGAATGCGTGGCTTGATTTCCACATCTGTGAAAACACTGAACGTGCTGGAAGTTCATAGTGGTGGCTGATATTTTGTCCTCCATTCATTTTTTCACCTGTAAGTTTTAACAATTTTACAGGAAACTTATTGCAGCTTCAGTTGTATACGTATCTAGCCTGGCCCTCGCCTTCCTGCACAGCTCCGCTCAATTCTCATTTCCCTTCACTGCTCAGTCTGGGACTTCTCCCATAGACAACGATTTCTCCGGCTGATTTTTGACCGGACCAATCAGAGAACAGAAGGGGCGGAGTTTTTGGCCCCTAACCCACGCCCCCACCTGTCCCAGCGCGCAGCCAGCGAGCATTCGCATGTTCTCATTCAAAGCGATGCAAAGCGATGCAGGACTGTTTTATATGTGACACAAATGTATTAATTTCCCCTTCTTAATCCCTTATCTGGAGTTTTCTTTTGTTTTTTTGGCCAAAAGTCAAGTGATCGCTCCCTCCTCCCTCCTCCTCCTCCTCCTCCTCCTCCTCTCCCTCTCCCTCCGCTGATGAGGAAATGCCTCAGGTTGTCACGAGAGAATTAAACTCGGGTTTTACGTTGCTGCCCGAGTCCCATCAGATTTTCTGGTCTTCTGGTGTGCTGGACCAGCGATCCATGGTTTTATTTTATTTTTTTAGAACGTTTTATTAACATATAAACACAGAATATGCAGGCTGCAGCGAGAGAAAATGCTGCAGGAGGCGGAGCAGATGTCAAGTTCAACAGACCACGGGGGAGCAGCCATATATGGCTCTGAGGGGGAGGGAGCAGAATGCTTTTCCCTGTTCAAAATTTTTCTAAGATCCAATGGTTTTGTTCCTCAGCAGAGGCCACGCCTCCAGCAAGAATCGGTTCTCTATGGAGAAAGTCCAGACCCTAGTACGAAGCAAAGTGAAGGACAAGGGTCTGGTTTTAACCAGGCTAATAAGTATCCAATCGAGACTGAAACATTTTTGTAACATATTTTAATCATTTAGCAAGGCCCCATTGGACACCATTTGTACTGATTAAAAAAATATCAAAATTTAGGAGCTAAGGTTTGTTTGACAACAAAGTGATCCCTCACCTATCGTGGAGGTTATGTTCCAGAGACCCCCTGTGATGGGTGAAAATCCATGTAAGTAGCGGCATTATATTTATTTTATTTATATATTAAGGCTTTATTAACCCTTCCCATAGTCCTACAAACCTTTCCTACTCTCTTATTACCCTTTTCAGGTAATAAATTTAGCGCATGGCCCAAAATTTCAACCACACACGGAGCGCATTCACATTTTATTTTGAAAAGACTGGTGGGAGTCAGCACACGTCTGTGGAAACGCGGTGAACAGACAGGCAGGCACCATGGTATTCCCACTCTTATAAACACTTCATATGCTCTTAAACACTTTGGCGATGAAGATTATGACAACTTTTTGTCTGTCTAAGCAGATCTCACTTGTAAATGAGTCTTCTAGGCTTAATGTGACTTATCTGTCTAAATAAAAGTTGAATGAATGCGATGAATGCACAATACTGCACAGCATGTACAGTGCACACAGTATAAAAGACCATGTTTAAAAAAACCTCAATACAGCGAAGCCTCAACAGGTGAACCGTGATGTAGGGAGGGATGGCTGTAGTAGTAAAGGTAAATATTTTGTTGTGACGTAGTTTTTAGGTCCCAGCATATCAACTGTAGCTTCTATTAATGGAGTGCACATCATATTAAAATGTCAGAAGACATAAATCCAGCCTCAGGCACAGATGCCGCCAACGCAATTGGCTGTTGCAGGTTCTAGCACTTGGGCTACCTCACTGCTCTGCCCTTTTTGTCCCCTCTCATGGAGTGAAGAGGGAAATTGGAAATATCATCTGTCCTCCTTCCGTTCATCCAGCCGTCCGTCTTGTGAGTTGGATAACTTGCAAAATAAGTGAGGTTCCGACTTCCATTTTGGTGGGTGGCTGCATCAAGGCGTAAGAAAAGTTGGGTTGCCACGTCAAAATCCAAGATGGCTTCCACCATATATGTTTATATGTAAACTGACCAGTGACCACCCTGATCATTTGAGGGAACTAAGCTTTCTAGTTTTTGTATTGCTTAAAACTATAGTTTCCTCAAAAGATTGGTGTGACAGAAGATAAACCAAGGCCACCACTGACCACCCCTTGCTCTGCCATTGTGCCTATAGTGGTGAATAAAATTCAGTGGTGGGCCATGCATTTTACACCAAGGCCTTCAGTTGTGTCCTGCCTGAATTCATCCACTTAACACTGTCGTTATGATAACACAGCAAAAGAAACTGTTATCTGTTAACTGTTATGGATTACATAGAAATGCAGAACAATATGGTGCTGCATCACACACAAGTATCTCATGTAGTGAGAATGAATTATTTTACTGAAGCAAGAAATCCAATTAACACAATTCAACAAGTTTCCTTCAACTGTAGCCACAGCTGCACCACATACATATTTACCAAAAGTATTGATATGGATAAGCACCACATACATATTTACCAAAAGTATTGATATGGATAAGCACCACATACATATTTACCAAAATTATTGATATGTATAAGCACCACATACATATTTACCAAAAGTATTGATATGGATATAATTGACAACAAAATAAAATATATGAATAAAATATATTTTACTTGCCAAAAGCATTGATGAACTGCACACCAACTCCATTGATGAACTGCACACCAACTCCATTGATGAACTGCACACCAACTCCATTGATGAACTGCACACCAACTCCATTTTCCTTTCTTTCCTCTAGAAGAGTTCGGTTTCTCTGTCCTACAGGTCATCATGATGTTTATGTTTCAACAAGGCCTTAAACTAACGCTGAAAGTCAAATCAGACCTGTCGTGTTTCTGGCACGTTTTAATTTGCTTTAGGGCTGAGAATGTCCGTTTGACCTTTAACTTGTGCAGGACGCTACAGATGCAGTGTCTTCGCTCTGACTAGTACGATCTCTGATCATCCAGTCAAAAAACATGAAAATGCTGAAGTTTTCTAATGCCTGCTAGAAGGCCCTGGCGTTGCAACTCAAAATCTGATTGGTTGAAGCAACAGTTTCATTGCCATTTCTTTTAACCTGCAGGTGTCTGCACCGTTGCTTCTGAAGACCTTGATTTCTTTGACCTTAGCAACACATTCATTGAACCTTTATTTATACAGGTTGGTCTCATTGAGCCTTGAAATATTATTGGATAAACCTCTATGTAAACATATACTACCAGCTGCACAACCAGGAAAAAATCTATCAAATGCAGAGAACATGCATTTCAGAATAATATTCATGCATCCATCCATTATCTTTACCTGCTTCTTTCTTTTCGAGTTGCGGGGGTCGCTGGTGTCCATGTCCAGCAATCACTGTGCGAAAGGCGAGGGACACCCTGGACAAGTCTCCAGTCCATCATAGGGACACATAGAGACAAACGAGATAAACAACCATTCACTCTCTCACTCACACCTAGGGACAATTTAGAGTTACCAATCAGTCTAACATGCATGTTTTTGGTCTGTGGGAGGAAACCAGAGTACCCGGAGAAAACCCACACATGCACAGAGAGAACATGCAAACTCCACACAAACAAGCCTCCCGGACTGGGATTTGAACCAGGGTAACCTGCTCACTGAGAGGCAGCAGCTCTACCAGTTGTGCCACCGTGCTGACAGAATAATATTAATACATAGAAAAATATACTAAAATTTAAGTTGGTGAGTGACTCTGATTGTGTTTAGGTCAGCAGAGAAGGCTTTGCTGGCCCTGACGGTCCATCACTGATAACATTGTTCCCTCTACTTGTCACAGGGTTCATCACTCTGCGCTCGCTGCCTTAGACGAGCAAAAAAAGAAAATTACAATCCAGAAAAACAATAATCTTGGAGAAACTACATTCACTGTTCAAATTCCTCAGCAGCAGGGGGCATTGGCATAATGTTTGTTGATATAAAATATGTTCAGATGCTGTGATGAATAGGTAAATGGTTCAAAAATGCACAGAATGCTAGACACAAAATGTAGACATAAACATTGTCATGAAATGCAGAAGTAAACATGTCACATTTTAAATTGTTAATCAACACAATAAAATGACCATATACCTATTAAAATTGTAAAACACCACAAATTTATTTATATTTTGCTTAAAAAGTTATACTTCTTGTAATGGTTTAAATTAGTTCAGATGCTGTGATGAATAGGTAAATGGTTCAAAAATGCACAGAATGCTAGACACAAAATGTAGACATAAACATTGTCATGAAATGCAGAAGTAAACATGTCACATTTTAAATTGTTAATCAACACAATAAAATGACCATATACCTATTAAAATTGTAAAACACCACAAATTTATTTATATTTTGCTTAAAAAGTTATACTTCTTGTAATGGTTTAAATTAGTTCACCTAGCTGTCTTTCAAAGTAACCAGTGTCAATAACAAACTTGGATAGACTTTCAACAAGCCTCGAGAATTTCTTCTAAAGGCCAGTTTTAAAGATTATGTCTCAAGACTTGGCACAATATATTTTACGTTTTCCTGTTAAATAATTTTTTTCCATGTCAATTAGGGATAACGGTACGCTAAAATCACATTTCGGTTAGGTTCAGTTTCAAGGAGGGCACGGTTCGGTTTATTTTCGGTACAAAAAACCCCAAAAAAAGACAAAATCAAGACTTACAAAAAGTTTATTTTGAAAATATGCCAAAAATAAATTTGTATAAAAATAAATAAAAGTGACTCATTTGGATGATATTTTGAATAAACAGCACTCTTTATAATAAATAAACTATACTAACAATAATAAAAATCTTAATAAATACAATAACAGTCAGAACCAGAACAATAAGCAGCAACAGACTGTTTACAATCTAAATAATCAAGTTTAAAGTTTTTGTCCAAAAAGACCAACTCGTCCACATTTTCTGCCAAAAGCACAGATCTAGTTGCAGTGAATATCTCCAGTGGTGGAGAAAATCATCTCAATAACAACAGTAGCAGCAGTGTGGCTGTATTTGTCCTCATTACTCACAACAACCTCTTCTTGGACCAGGTGGGACAGGTGCCTGGAAAAGTACAGAGTTCAGTCAACACACACTTCTTAGCTGCAGGTGATCTGGTGGATGTTCCTGAAGAGGAGCAAGTCAACTGCTATCTCTGTCCCAGACTGGAAATAAAACCCAAAGAGGTAAAAAAAAAGTTAATAAGATTATGATTTTAAATAAAAAAAATTAATTAGATAATGATAATAATAATAAAAGAACAATACCTCTTCTTGAACGGTTGAATCTCTCGGTCATCATCATCAGTGCAGGGCTTTAATCAGCTCCAGGTGTTGTTGACAATATCAGTTTTAACTTTTTCATAAAGTTCTGAACTTTTTGGCAGAAGTGTTGACATGATGGATGTCATAGTGGAGCTCAATAACTTTAAAGCTGGTGCATCAAAAACATTCAGACGTAGATCTAGAGCTTTAAAATCTCCTACAGTTTGTGTTATTGCTCTTGACCGACCTGAGTTACCTGATAAAGGATGTTTAAATGCTGCTGTTAGCAGTCTTTCTGCAACAAGCTGCTTTTTTTTTGTTCAAGTTTGGATTACGTCGTTTCAAGCGCGTTAACGTTAGACATGTTGCAGCTGCAGATCCAGTCTTGTGAAACAACGTCAACACACAGCTTTGGATGTGCGCTCATCTTTTAACAAGAAAGCCATAACATTCCCAAACAACGAGATGCATGCTAGGCTGCTAATGCTACGCGTGCTACGCGTGCTGCAAGATAATAGCGTCATGCTGAAACGCGCCCAGGAAATTTAGTTCCGTGACACACATATTCTCCCGTTAATAACATTTAATAAGTGAAAAAATAACCGAAACGGTACGCAGGTGGACCGAACCGAACGTGCCGTACCGAAACGGTTCGGTACACCCACGTGTACCGTTACATGCCTAATGTCAATACGTTGTAACACCAAAGAAACTCTGTTCTGGTCCACAACATTGTACGTAGTATTTAGTTTTCCTCTCAAAATCTTTGTCATGCATTGTGTTGAATTGTGACGTGGGGGTATTTTTGTTAGCCCTTACCTAACCTTGGGGGTTAGGTAAAGCCCTGTGATGTGACTGAAAGAAGAGAACGAGGGAGAGGTTGGCAGCAGTCGTCCTACTATTGAATTATTGAGGTGCATGGCTGCTTTCCTCTTACAGAGCAGAAACAAGAGCTTAAGATTTGACCCTCATGCTTTTCATAACTTCTGTTCCTCATCTGATTTCCTTTCATCTTTATTATTTCTCCCTTATTCTTCATTCCTTCTCTCTCCTCTCTGTCTCCTCTTCCTTTCTTCATTTAGTCATCTTCTGCCCTATCCTTTCCCTGCAGAGTAGCAGCATCACAGACCATGCAGGCATGTATGCGTGTGTTTAGTTTTCAGTCCTTTGGTGGGCTTCTGGTGTGCTCGCTGCAGGCTGATTGGCGAGGGGCAGATAAACGTAGCAGTGCTGTGTGGTGAATGTTTAATGGGACGACTGTGAATATTTGATGAGAAAGAGAGAATGAGGGAGTTGTATATGGAAACAGAAAGCTGAAGATACGGAGACAGAGTGAGGGTTGCACTCTCCAAAGCAGGAATAGTTGATGGTTGTAGTCTTACTACAGTGTGCAAACTTCTCTTCTGTATCAGAGCTTTGATTCAAACAGTGTCTCTGCCATTTTCTTTTTGCCAACTCTCTTGGGCTCATCATTAATCTCACTGTAAAATCGTACATACACAAATGGTATTTAAGGAGGAGAATATTTTGAAAGAATGTATATTATAGTTCTCTGAAACAAATTGGCATCAATAGGTCACAGCTGTACAAGTATTGAAAATCTGTATCGCTTACAGAACTAAAATCGGTGCATCTTTAGTATTGCTATATGGTCAGTGTCATGGCTTATACATCATAAATATGATCATTCTGAGATTCTTTTCAATTCCTATTCCTGTCTGCAACTATAAAAATATTAGTTTGCAATTTAAAAGTTTTACGAAATCTTGTAGCGTGATCCATCCATCCATAGAGACTAACGAGACAAACAACCATTCACTCTCTCACTCACACCTAGGTACAATTTAGAGTTACCAATCAGCCTAACATGCATGTTTTTGGTCTGTGGGAGGAAACCGGAGTACCCAGAGTAAACCCACGCATGCACAGAGAGAACATGCAAACTCCACCCTTTAGAAAGGCCCCCGGCCGGGATTTAAACCGGGGCGACCTGCTCGCTGAGAGGCAGCAACTCTACCAACTGTACCACCGTGTGAACCAGTTTTTTTTATTAACCTTCTTTATTTTATTTTTTTCTTCAAAATAATAGTTTGAGTCCAGTTTTGTCTGAAGTCTCTTTCTTTTAAAAGGGTTTGTCTTCCCAGTATTGCCCACCATGTCTTTCTTGATCTCATTACTTGATCTCATTAAGTCAAATTTGAGATTTGATACAACTTGTTGCTTTGTTTAGATTATTTTTTTAATAAAGCTGTATTACAGTATTTTCTGGAGTATAGGTCGCACCTGTGTATAGGTCGCATTGTCCAATTATCACCAATAGATTGGAAAAATCCCTAGATAGGTTGCACCGGTGTATAGGTCGCAGAGATGGGGACTCGAGTTTGGGACTCGGACTCGAGTCGCACTTAAGTCGCAAAAACAGAGACTTCAGACTCGACTCGGACTTGCATTCACTTGCATTCAAAAGACTTCCAACTCGACTCGGACTTGCATTCAAAAGACTTCCAACTCGACTCGGACTCGCCATTTGAGACTCGTGAGCATCGAGAATTGTTCTGAACCGGGACTAACTGTGCGGTTTTCCCGAAATCGTTCAAAATATTAATTTGCGATTCCTATGTTCGATGCTAGTTAGCCAACCGGAAGTAGCCGCCACCGAAAACCAACGAAGAAGAATCCACCGGAAGTGTGCATCTGCTATCGATAGCGTACTAATTTAATAAAATGACCAGTCAGGTCAGTGCAGCACTTGCAATAATTTTCTATCATGCAAAGGAGGGTGGAGAAGTAAAATAGTGTCCCGTCTTTGACGTACTCCACCGGATTATTTTTGCTTCGTATCCGACCGGAAGTACAGAGTGGTCCGTCTGCAAAACGCTCCGCCGAACTTTTCGCTAATCGCTACCTCTTCGACTCCATCAGGTAAATAAATAAACTATAAACTACATCTCATACCAACATTAAGGCAGCTAACAAGTTATACTCCGCTTAAAGCGGTAAGTCAGCTCAAATACACACGATGCTAACGTTAGCTTGTATTTTTTCTTAGACAAACGACCTGAAATGGCTTCACAGTGTTCAGTTCACCAGTGACTGTCCAAGGTAAAAACGTCAGTGTTAACTGAATGAAGAGTGCCACAGAACAGTTACAGCATATGTTGTGAAAAGGTTGCATTGTAGGAGGTGGTGAAGAGACGACACGGGAGACGGGGCCACTGTCTTTTGGGCTAAGATGGGGTGGAAGTAGGACAGCTGTCTTGGGAACAGAAATTTGTGGTTTGACTCCCAGCCATTCCCACATGTCGTGGTGTCTCTGAGCAAGACACCCAATCCCTAATTGCTCCCCAAGTGCTTACATAGCTGATCACTGCTCCACCTGGGTGTATCTCACGTGTGATGGGTTAAATGCAGATAACTAATTTCACTACTGTATGGAACATACTACGGTATATTCTCCATCCTTCCTGGACTCTCTTCTTCACCTCTTTACCACACATGAAGCTTTGTGACCTCTGCTCGTTGTAGCCTCACTGTTACACCGGCCTCACTCTCATTCACACACATACTCTGTCTTACTTGGAGTAACTTTAATTTCTCACCTTTCAAGACCCTTAAGACTCTCCTTTTTGATAAATCCTATAGTTAGGGTCAACTTGGGTTTCCTGAGCTGTCCCTTAGTTATGCTGCTATAGGCTTATGCCACATCCTGACCAAACGCGTTTTCAACTGCAGGAGCGTCCAGTTTACATGCAAAGTCAATGGGGGACGCGCCTCCAGCCGCGTCTTGGCGTCGGGCGTCACGTCACGTGCGTGTTGAGCATGCTGGAAAGTGTTTTCCGTGCACGTGAACCCGCTTCAGCCTCCAAGCACGCGTTGATCATTGCTGAAGTTTTCGCCGTTCAAACATTCAAACGCCGTTCAACTCTCCCTGATCAGGGAGAGTCGGGGGAGAAGAGAGGGGGAGAGTCCCTATGTAAGTCACAAGACTGTGCACCAGGATGGCTGTGGAGCGGGGCGTGAGAGAAGGACGGAGACGGTTAATATTACGGAGGTGGAAATAGGCAGACCGAGTAATATTGTTGATGTGTGAAGTGAAGGAGAGAGTGGTGTCGAGGATGACACCGAGGCTCTTGACCTGAGGGGAGGGGGATAGCAGAGAGTTGTTAAGGGGGACGAGAAGATGTTCTGATTTTGAAATAGAGTTTTTGGTACCGACAAGAATGATTTCTGTTTTGTTGCTGTTTAGTTGAAGGAAATTGTTAGAAAACCAGTGATTTAGCTCATTGAGACAGTCGGTGAGGATGGAGGGTGGGTGGGTGGAGTTAGGTTTTGATGACAAGTAGAGCTGCGTGTCATCAGCATAGCAGTGGAAATGGACGCCGTATTTGCGGAAGATGTGACCTAGAGGAAGGAGGTAAATGATGAAGAGGAGGGGTCCGAGGACAGAGCCTTGGGGGACACCCGTGGAGACAGGGGAAGACTGGGAACGGAAGGATTTAAGCTGAATGAATTGAGTGCGGTCAGAGAGATAGGAGTTGAACCAGTCTAACGGGGTACCTGAGATGCCAATGGAGGTTAGTCTGTTGAGGAGGATAGAATGACAGATGGTGTCGAAGGCAGAACTTAGATCAAGAAGAATGAGGATGGACAGAAGACCAGAGTCAGCAGCAAGAAGAAGGTCGTTAGTAATTTTTACTAGAGCTGTTTCGGTGCTATGGTGGGGGCGAAATCCAGATTGAAACTCTTCATAAATGTTGTTGTTGGACAGGTGTGAGTGAAGTTGACTAGCAACAGTTTTTTCAAGAATTTTGGAGATGAAGGGCAGATTGGAGATCGGACGAAGATTACTGAAGTTGGTAAAGTCAAGACCTGGTTTCTTGATGATGGGGGTGATGGCAGCAGATTTGAAGGCTGTGGGAACAATGCCAGAGGTTAGGGAGGAGTGGATGATATTAGTGATGATAGGGAGCAGAGAGGGGAGACAGGATTTAACAAGAGCTGTGGGAAATGGGTCAAGTTGACAGGATGAGGACTTGGACACTAGAGGGCCCTCGGCTAACATGGCAAGCCAAGCGTCTCATTAATAGGTAAAAGTGGCTATCGAGACACTTGGCTTGCCATACCAAGCCACCTTCATCTCGCTCCAGAACTCCTGGAGAAAATGTCAAATCAGCTGCATTACGCTGCTCCACCCAGGAGAAATGCACCTGATTTGTCTATTAAAGTGCATTTATTAAGGAAAAGTTCAACTGAGACACAACTTTAATATAATGTCGCGCAAACAAATAATTATTTTCAAGTGTTAATCTGGTTAAATTCTTGCTAAAGTCCTCCCGCGCACGCTCCTGCGTCCGCCATTTGGCAACCAATTGATTTTTGGAACAACACCAGTAGGGGTGTAACAGTACGCTAAAATCACATTTCGGTTCGGTTCAATTACAAGGAGGGTTCGGTTCGGTTAATTTTCGGTACAAAAAAAAAGACAAAATAAAGACTTACAAAATGTTTATTTTGAAAATATGCCAAAAATACGTTTGTATTGTATTGTAGTAATAAATAAAAGTGACCCATTTGGATGATATTTTAAATAAACAGCACTCTACAATAAATAAACTATATGAACAATAATAAAAATCTTAATAAATACAATAACAGTCAGAACCAGAACAATAAGCAGCAACAGACTGTTTACAATCTAACTAATCAAGTTTTTGTCCAGTAGCAGCAGTGTGGCTGTATTTGTACTCATTACTGTACAGCGAACCCCCGACCTACGAACGAGTTAGGGAGTTAAGAACGGTTCGCAGCTCGATTCTGCCGTAGGTAGGGGGTGAAAATTATTTAAAAAAAAAATTTATTCATTCATTCATTCATTCAACCTTTATTTATCATGCTAACGGAGCGCGCGCACACATTTAAGCATGTACAGTAGTGTACTGTAATGTTAAACATTGCTATTCACATTTACAGAATAAATAAAAATATATTTTCTTACTTTGAGATGGTCAAAGCCGACATCTTAGGTTGCCATGCGTTGATTGTTGTCGGGCCGAGCAGCGCGGCGGCCGGCCAGTGAACCACCGCAGCTGCTCCAGACCTGTGTTAGCTAGCTGGCTAGCTTCTGCTAGCCAAGCCATGAGCTGGTGTTGGAGCGGCGGCGCGATCAATCTGCAGCTGCTGCTGCTGCCTGAGACATCCACAAAGTTCACAGAGACGTTTCCAGCTCGTAATTAATCCATATGAAGCCATCCTGGTCACCAGTCTTCGGCCGGCTACC
>JBBPBX010048977.1:0-10102 GCA_038048925.1 Garcialebias charrua
TTTCCATATTCATAACATAATGTTTGACTGATGCTTTAAATTTCGAAGAACTACAACAATGAGTCCTCCCATGCACGCTCACTTCACTCAGCTGGTGCAGATGGAGGAACACTGGAGAGCTCGTGGCTTCGGCCGTGATGGATGGATTGATGATGGATGGCACTGCACCACCCAAGTGAAATGAAGCTGTTTTGACCATTAAATAAACGTGACGGGTCAGTGGTGACACATAATAAATGCACTTGTCTGCTGTCTTAGTGTGAAACAGTTTTTGTGAATGTTGCTGATGGAGGATTCCATCATTTAGAAGCTGCAATTTCTTTTGGGGATCTCAGCAGTTTTGTCTACATGATGATTATTGATTTTTTTTAAGTTTTGTCTTGTTCATGCATTTTTTATTTGTCTAAATGTATGCACTTTAAAAACATTGGTATGGCTTTGTTGCAATTACCCGTACAGTACTTTCAAGAGTCAAATAGAGAGCTCAGTCACAAGCCTGTAGCTTCCTACATCTCGTTTTTACTCATGAGGTGTGAATCATCTGCAAAGTCTGAAACTTCTGCTTTTGTCTCTGCAAAGAAGTTAGAGCCTGAAATGGGTCAAAAGCTGAAGACTTGTCTTACTTGATGAAAGCAGCTCCTGCACACTATCAGTATTGGTCAGAAACATACGTTTATTGTTATATTTTTACCTGCAATAAAGGCAGTGATTCATGTGACTTCTGAAAATCCAGCAAATGATTCATTTAGCACAAATTCACCTCCCTGTTCCTCGTTCATTTACAAACTTCCCATTTCTTGTACTTTTGCTCTGCAGTCCTTGAGAAATGTAAAGCTCATTCACTTATGCGACACGCCTTTGTCGGTGACCATTATTAGACTACAGTTTCCTCTTCAGGTCCATACAGTCTTTTGTCTTGCTGTAGCTTTGACAATGTAAGCAGCACAGCTGGTAAACAGGTGCAAATGCAAACACGGGCAAATACAAAAACTTCAAAGATCTGAGCTGTGCAGGAGCCCTTTTTTTTCATCTGCTGGCCTAATTTTAGAAATAGGCTTTAGGAAAAGACCATTGTCTTACAGGGTCCCCCTGCAGTTTGCATTGTATAGACTACATCAACCAAAACTCCCAGAAACAGCCCCCCTCCCTGCTTAAACATCAGTTACAAATACATGTAACAGGAAAATGTAATCAGTGGTGCGCTCACCTTCAATAGCACATTTCCCCTAACCCTGACCACAATCAGACAATAAGGTTTTGGAAAAACATTGTCTGGTCTGGTTGTGTGTGAAAACCCCAGCAGTTTCTGGACTACCGGGCACAGCTCTTCTGGCACCATCAAACATGGCACAATTAAAATCATCTTCAGCGCAGATACATGCCTAAAGGCACTGAGTTGCTGCTATGTGACTGGCTGATTAGCTATTTGTGTTAACAAGCAACTGAACAAGTGTACCTAAAATAGTATTACATCTTTATTGTTCACCAACAAAGGTGAAGGAGCATCTGTATGTCTGAAAACAGCTGGATTTGTGTCTAAAATGGAATGAATTTTGGAGTTCACCCAATTCAAGGTAGCCACATGCAGCTACTCAACATTAGCCAACACAGAAATGTCTAAAACATTGTCAGGTGTGCAGATAATGAGTTTAATTTGGTGTGGTATGAGTGAGAGTCATCCACAACATGTACGTTGAGCAAGACCAAAATAACGCATCTGGAGGTTTGAAACACGGAAAACACCTGTATAAAAGTCCTGAGACACAAACTTTTTGTTCCATTTGATCAAATTCAGTTTTTCACTCCTTTCACTTTTTGGGATTTCTGTTTTTTTATGTGCATCATCATAAAAGGGCGTGGTGGCACAGAGGTTAGAGAAGGCGAGCCTGTTTTCGGCAAGTCGCCTGACAGAAAACATCAAAATGTGGGTGGGAAAACACCCGCACCTGCCTCCAAACTTCATTTGCCAAAGTCTGGGCCCTTGAGTAACACCCTTAACCTCCACCATCTGCTCCTCTGGGTGCCATAGATAGCAGCTATCTACACACCACACAGAGGGCTGTGGTAGGTCTGTGGTTGCGTCAGAAAGGGCATCCGGAATGAAAACAAATGCCAAGTCTTCGTGCAACTTAGTTTGCTGTGGCAACTCCTGAAGAAGGGAACAACCGAAAGAACAATTTTTTTTATCATAAACAAAATACTGCCATTTTGAAACAGGTCTCAGGTTGATAATTAGTGTCAAATGATCATTTTTAGTTTGCAAAGTGTCTCTTGCTGCTCACAGTTATTAATCTGTTATAGACTGAATCTGGGGATTGTTTTCCACCAGATAAAATGATGTAACAAAACAAAACTCAGTCCACTAAAGTCCCTCACTGGCTAAAACAGTTCAGTTCAGACTTTGCTGTGCTTTATTTGTACTCCTGTTTTGACAATGACAGATTACGATCATACATGCATTGTAGAATAAGAAAGTTATGATTAGTTTGCTCATTGGATTGCTAAAAATTGCAACAGAACAGGTCCCAGATTCCCCAGACCTACCAAGGTAAAACAGAGGTCCAGGCCTCCCTCCTTTCATTCAAGGCTGACTTCTATTTATGTTCAGGCCCAGCTACCCAAAGACCTCCACCTGCTTCAGCCCCTGCCCTTTGACCTCTTCTCCAGAGGTTCAGAAAAAAGAGGCCTTCATCGCCACATGTTCGCTTTCACACAGCGTAGCTTTGATCTCTTAGAAATTTGTCTCCCAATAACTCGTGTAGGTGGGCAGGTTCAGAGAATGTTTTGATGTGCGCTTTGTGTCATCATGCTTCTGAGTACGGTATCCAGAACTAGGACAGCTCTGCGATGGACACTTCTCACCACCGCCTTATAAAAAAAGTTGATTTAAGTGTAGCCTGGGCAGATTGTCCCTGAAGTATGGTGCTGCACACTTCCTCTTGCCCATATATGGAAGACGCTGTGATAGAGCACAGCTGGTCTGTTAGGAGACAGGTAATCAGCATTTACATTTAAAAGTAGGTAGATCACAAAGGAGATCAGATTCCAGGCTGATGCTGATGACTTGTGCAGAGGTAACATACTGCTGAGAGTGGCATACAGAGCACTATCTCACTTTAGAGAAGGTAAGGGCAGTTTCTTATGATTGACCTGCTGGTTAATGTGTTTGTTTAACTTGATCTCTTTTGTGTGTAGGTTGCCCTGCTACTGTTTCAGTTTTGATTTATTTAAGTTTTTGGAAGGGTTTTAACTATTTTTTAGTGTTAAAGTTCTTAGACGTCTCCCACATCTAGTGCAGTCATTTTTTTAAATGATGTTTTAAATTGTGACTTTTTAATAAACTGTATCTAATTTGCAGCTGTGCCTCTGTTGATTTTTACAAACTCTGTGTAAAGAAGGGCCTAAGGCCCTCCACATATGACAAACTGTACCTTAGGTCACAAACTGGCGTTGCTGGTAGAACTTTGTAAGAAATGTGGCACATGCTTGCAGAATTTTGTTTTACTGATTTGAATAGGGATAAGTGGGAGTAGTGTTGTGTGTTTTGTTTTTTTTTGTTTTGTTTTTTTAACTGAAACAGTAGCAGGTTCGACGAGGGACACGGAGTCTGATCAATCTGTGGTGGAACATGAAAGGAACTCTACGCTGTGGAACAATGGAGGAGCAGCTTCAGGAGCTGAAGGACATGATGCATCACCTTCAGGTGGAGAACCAGAAACTTCAAGAAAAGTTTATGACTGATCATGACTCTTTATCTTCTAGTGGTGTGACAGGGAAGGGTCCCCAACCTGTCTCTGCGGGAGAAGTGCCAGTAATGGAGCGGCTCTTTTAGAGAGTCAGAGTCAGAGAGTCAGAGAGTCTTTATTGTCATTTGCACCGCATGTAGTACATGTGATGAAAACGAAATTATGTACACGGGGTCCCAGTTACATCCAACAACAACTACAAGAGAAACAACAAATGCAAGAGAAAAACAGTAATAACATTCTAGGATTAACTAAGAGAAGCATCAGCTAGTAATACTCTAAGCCCTAATGTAGTAGAAAAACATCGTTATAAACAGCAGCACGAACATGAGTCATTATGAGCAGATGGTCACAGGTGAAACGCAGCAACAAGAAACAGATCAGCATCAACATGATGTGATATTTTTGATATTTACATCCCAAGGGAACGTAAATGTCCTGTTTTTAGAGGTACTGTTGGGATCGGGGTTATGGACTGGATAGAGGAGGTCCAATCCAGTGTACGGGCTGGACATCTATCTTCTCTAGACCAAGCCTATTTTGTGTTTGATCACCTGGAAGGTGAAGCTAAAAAGGAAATAAGATTTAGGCCCCGGGCTGACAGAGAGGACCCTGAACGCATTTTTGCAATTTTACAAGAACTGTATGGTTGCTCTAAGTCTTATGTAACTTTGCAGGAAGATTTTTTTTCTAGAAGACAGGAAGAGGGTGAATCATTGAAGGAGTTTTCTCATGCACTGTTTTGTTTAATGGAAAAGATTACTGCCAATGCACCAAATGCTGTTGTTAATGGTGCCATGCTTTTGAGAGACCAGTTTGCTGAACATGTCCTTGATCCTACCTTACGTAGAGAATTGAAAAAACTAATTAGAGTAAACCCAGAGTGTACGCTTTTGGACATTAGGAAGGAAGCAATTAGGTGGGAACAGGAGGGACAGCCAGCTGAAGTAAGAAAAAGGAGCGACTGTGTACCATCATATTGTGCATTACACAAATCCCAAAGCAGTAGACCAGATTCAGAGGTTGTCTCAGGGTCTTCTGATTTGTCAGAAATAAAGGAAATGTTGTTAAAGCAACAGGATCAGATTAATCTGCTCTCTCAAAATGTGTTACAGTTGCAATCCATCTCAAGGTCCTCACATCGGCCATATTTGAACAGAACAACTCCCATTATCTGTAGGCGCTGCCAGAAACCTGGTCATATTGCCAGGAACTGTCATCAACGGAGGATGAACCTCGTCCTGCAGCATCCAACTCTACTACAAAGAGAGGCTGCATCTGATTACCAGCAGGTGGGAAAGCAGCCAAGCTGTCCAGATGTAACCCAACATGTGCTCCAGGCTGCAGTGTCCATTTTCCCCACCCATGCCCCTAATGACATCATCATCCTCCAGGAAGCTGATCCTACCATAAGTGTGTTTTTAAAGTCGTGGAGAACACAGAGACGTCCGGATAAAGCAGAAAGAGCCAGTTTCTCCCCAAAAGTCCTGGAGCTACTTCAACAGTGGAACAAAGTGGTCCAGCTGAATGGCCTGTTATATCGCCAATACACAGCATCCTGATGGGGGTGAGGATGTTCATCAATTGCTGCTGCCTGAGTCCCTGAAGGAGGAGGTGATGAAACAGCTGCACCAAAGTCATGGACATCAGGGAGTGGAGCGGACCACTGAGCTCATTAGGGAGCGGTGCTACTGGCCTCTGATGCACAAAGAGATTAGAGATTGGTGCAAACGATGTGAACGTTGCACCTTGGCCAAAGCGACACACCCCCAGGCACGGGCAGCCATGGGCCATTTGTTGGCCTCAAGACCAAACCAAGTCTTGGCGATAGATTTTACCTTGAAAGAACCATCACAAGATGGTAAGGAAAATGTTCTCATCATGACTGATGTGCTTTCAAAATTTACCCAGGCTGTAGCAACCAAAGACCAGAGGGCCTCTACAGTTGCTCTTCAAGAGACTGGAGAAAGCTTGGGCCCCCTCCGACGGACGACAAGGAAAACGGACGGTTATCATTCAAACCCCCATCACCTTCCAGAGAGGCCAAGATGTAAAGTCAAAGGGGCTACAGTCTCTCAGATCACTGGTGCTGATAGCAATGTGGCTGATATTTTTCGACCATGGTGTTAGTGGGTTATTTATATGTTGACGGGCCGTCAACACAAAAAGTTGGGGTAGATTGTAGCCTGGGCAGCTTGTCCCTGAAGTATGGTGCTGCACACTTCCTCTTGCCCATATATGGAAGACGCTGTGATAGAGCACAGCTGGTCTGTTAGGAGACAGGTAATCAGCATTTACATTTAAAAGTAGGTAGATCACAAAGGAGATCAGATTCCAGGCTGATGCTGATGACTTGTGCAGAGGTAACATACTGCTGAGAGTGGCATACAGAGCACTATCTCACTTTAGAGAAGGTAAGGGCAGTTTCTTATGATTGACCTGCTGGTTAATGTGTTTGTTTAACTTGATCTCTTTTGTGTGTAGGTTGCCCTGCTACTGTTTCAGTTTTGATTTATTTAAGTTTTTGGAAGGGTTTTAACTATTTTTTAGTGTTAAAGTTCTTAGACGTCTCCCACATCTAGTGCAGTCATTTTTTTAAATGATGTTTTAAATTGTGACTTTTTAAAAAACTGTATCTAATTTGCAGCTGTGCCTCTGTTGATTTTTACAAACTCTGTGTAAAGAAGGGCCTAAGGCCCTCCACATATGACAAACTGTACCTTAGGTCACATAAGGTTTAAAATTCTGCTTGAGTTGAACAACAAACTCGCTTGCCATTTGAGAATTTCTCACTCAAATCCTCTAACACAGGGGTGTCAAAGTCAAATACACCGAGGGCCAAAAAAAACAAATTTGCTACAAGCCAAGGGCCGGACTGGTTCAATGTTTATTGTAAGGGGGTGATATAAGATTTTTTTTCTTCTTTCTGCACTCTTTTCATTCAATGTTTTCTTTTTGATTAATTTGTTTTATTTCGTCTCTTTTAAATGAATGAATAAATGAATTATATAAAATATTAAATAGCTTTACATCTGCTAAGTTCTTGGCATAAATCCACACAGACATGTTCCTGCTTTTAGTATTTTACATTGTTTTATAATGTAGCTGTTATGTTTCTTTTATACCGTTTTCATATGATTTTTAATTAATGTGCTTTTTTATGATTGTTTACTGTTGGCTGCAAGCATCAAGCTGCAAAATCCTTCATTTTCTACAGCTGATAGATGTGGGTCATTAATTATGATGAAGTTTAGCAACTTCTTGGTGAACATTTGAGCTCAGTGGCTTCAGCGGTGTGTTTTTATTGTTCAATCCGGGGCGGGCGTTCTGATTTCGGTCAGCCGCTCTCAGCCTGTCCCTTCTACGAGACGGTCAGACAGCAGGTCGGACTGGACGCAGCTGGCTGCGATCGGTCTCCAGGTTTCGGTTCAGCGAGAGTGGCATCCCGTTGAAGATCCAGAGCTCGAATGTCCAAGGTAAAACTATCTTGACCGCGGTTTAATGTGACGCTTCGGCTCTGCAGACATTGCACGTTGCTGTCTTGTGGTGTTTACTGTAAAATACTTCCATACAGCGGACATGTTACGATGAAAAGTTGGCTAGCTGTTAGCTAAAGTGCTACTCACTCAGTCCGCACATTGCAGCTGGCTGCAAACTATGAAATGGATTTCCTGAATGTGACGTGAGGCGGTTCTTATTACTCTGAGTTCATGAGACATGACTTCGGATCGGATCGGCCCCATCCCTACTACCATTGCATTGTGGGGAATGTAGTGTCGGTGCGGGAAAAAACACCAGCGGGCAGCTGTGGCCTGCGGGCAGTTTCTAATAGTAATTAAATATCATCCAGGGGGCCATAGATAATAAATTTGCGGGTCGAATTTGGCCCGTGGGTCTTGACTTTGACACATGTGCTCTAACAGGTTACTTTAAGTTCGACATGAAATCAAACAATTTAAAATGGAAGATCCTGTTGTTTCCAAGGGTGCCATGGAAGTCTCCTCCCACTCCAGTTGATACCCTTTTAAAATGTTTTTTTAGCATGTTATTGTGAGGATGGCACCATCTAGTGGGCATCCTTTGCCTGTGCACCCTTATGTCATCCCATTTGTTAAAATGATTTCCACCTTGTATTCCCAGGTGTTTGTGATTCTGTCCTGTCTTGTCTGTGTGTATATATAGCCTGCCTACCAGTCTGTTCTTTGTTGTGTCTTTGTTGGGTACAACTTACCAGTCTGTCCTGTCTGATCCAGTCTTTCCTGATTCTTCTTAGAGTAAGTTTTGCTGCCTTAACAGCTCTTTAATTTGTTATTAAAAGAGTATTTATTTTTATAATCCTTGAGTCTGACTCTTGCCTGCACAATTGGGCTCACTCCTGTTCCTGACCTGTCTTAAACCCTGACAATAAGATACGACCAAACATGAACCCAGCAGGCAAGCATTTTTTTGTCCAGACTCCCTCTGGAGGATTATTCTAGGCTCTGTGACTTCGTCCAGAGATACATGAACTCGGCCACTTCCTGCAATCTGTTAGAAAGGTGGGAGGCCACTACAGACATGTGGAATGAATATATTCGTCTCCCAGGGTTAATTGACTCTCCTGGTATGGAGGACCTTTTGGACGAAGTGCGGGAGGAGAAGCGTTGGTTGGAGCCACTCATCCGACTCCATGCCGTCAGTCCTAGTCCTCCACCAGAACTAGATTTCTTTGTTTTTGAACTTGCAGCAGCCAACCCTGAAATTCCAGTAGCAGCCAGCCCTGAACTAGCAGTAGCAACAGCCAGCTCTGAACATGTTGCAGCAGCAACCAGCCCTGAACTTGCAACAGCAGCCAGCCCTGAACTTGGAGCAGCAACCAGCCCTGAACGTGCAGCAGCAGCCAGAGCTGAAATTGCAGCAGTAGCAACCAGCCCTGAACTTGCAGCAGTAGCAACCCTGAACTTGCAGTAGCAACAGCCAGCCCTGAACTTTCAGCAGCAGCAGCCAGCCCTGAACTTGCAGCAGCAGCAGTAGCAGCAGCCAGCCTTGAACTTGCAGCATCAGAAGCAGCAGCCAGCCCTGAGCTTGCAGCAGCAGCAGCCAACCCTGAACTTGCAACAGTAGCCAACCCTGAACTTGCAGCAGCAGCCAGCCCTGAACTTGTAGCAACAGCAACCCTGAACTTGCAGCAGCAGCCAGCCCTGAACTTGCAGCAGCAGCAGCAGCCAACCTTGAATTTGTAGCAGCAGCAAGCCCTGAACTTGCAACAACAGCAGCAAGCCCTGAACTTGCAGCAGCAGCAGCCAGCCCTGAACTTACAACAGCAGCAGCAGTAGCCAGCCCTGAACTTGTAGCAGCAGCCAGTCCTAAACTTGCAGCAACAGCAGTAGCAACAGCAGCAGCCAGCCCTGAACTTGCAGCAGCAGCAGCCAACCCTGAACTTGTAACAGCAGCAGCAGCAGCAGCCAGCCCTGAACTTGCAGCAGAAGCAGCAACCAGCCCTGAACTTTCAACAGCAGCAGCAGCCAGCCTTGAACTTGCAGCAGCAACAGCCAGCCCAGAACTTGCAGCAGCAGTAGCAGGTAGCCCTGAACTTGCAGCAGCAGTAGTAGCAACCAGCCTTGAACTTGCAACAGCAGTAGCAGCTAGCCCTGAACTTGCAGTAATAGCAGCAGCAGCCAGCCCTGAACTTGCATCAGCAGCAGCTAGCCCTGAATTTGTAGCAGCAGTAGCCAGCCCTGAACTTGCAGCAGCAGCAGCAGTAGCAGCAGCCAGCCCTGAACTTGCAGCAGTAGCAGCATCCAGCCCTGAACTTGCAGCAGCAGCATCAGTAGCCAACCCTGAACTTGCAACAGTAGCAGCCAGCCCTGAACTTGCAACAGCAGCAGCAGCAGCAACCCTGAACTTGCAGTAGCAGCCAGCTCTGAACTTGTAGCAGTAGCAACAGCAGCAGCCAGCCCTGAACTTGCAGCAGCAGGAGCCAGCCCTGAACTTGCAACAGCAGCAACAGCAGCAGCCAGCCCTGAACTTGCAGCAGTAGCAGCAGCCAGCCCTGAACTTGCAGCAGCAGCAGCCAGCCCTAAACTTGCAGTAGCAGTAGCAGGTAGCCCTGAACTTGCAGTAGCAGTAGCAACAACCAGCCTTGAACTTGCAACAACAGTAGCAGCCAGCCCTGAACTTGCAGTAGCAGTAGCAGCAGCCAGCCCTGAACTTGCAGCAGCAGCAGCCAGCCATGAACTTGCAGCAGCAGTAGCGAGCCCTGAACTTGCAACAGCAGCAGTAGCAACAGCCAGCCCTGAACTTGCAGCAGCAGCAGCAGCATCCAGCCCTGAACTTGCAGCAGCAGCATCCAGCCCTGAACTTGCAGCAGCAGCATC
>JBBPBX010048978.1:0-25541 GCA_038048925.1 Garcialebias charrua
GAAATCATTTGTTGTTGTGTTGTTTTTTGCCATTAAATACAAATGTTTTAGATAATAAGAATGGAATTTTATTTAAAGTTTAAAGAAACGATTATTATTATAGCCAATTACAGAATTTGGTTTAAGTTAACAGATTTGACTCACTAAGGAGTTACCCACAGTTTGACCTTCCCCAGACCACAAATGGCTCATGGGATCCAAAGGCCTTAGCTTTATTTCACAATTTGCAAGTTTTTTTTTGGTGTCCAGTTCTCCTCTCAAAAGACTACAGGTTTCCGGAACTCCTTCAGGAGGAGTTGCCAGTGAATCCCGCCTTGACACGAGGTCCTGCTAGGGACGGCTGAAAACGAGGGTGGACGGGACCCCAACAGGTGGTGGAAAGGACGCGTCATCTTCTCGAGAGAAAAGAAGCCTCTGTTACATCTGAGTGACCGGTGCTCCCCTAAAAAAGAAGTTTGGAACAATCGCTGAGCCAGATTTTGAGATGGATCTGGTCAGAGCAAAGCTCTCCACTTAGTCAAGACATGTGGCTTGACTACACTATGCCACACACAATTCAGGTTTGCGACCTGCTACTGTGCCCGCAATTTATGCCTGAATAGACTAAACAACAGACAGCTGGACAAGACTGAAGCCATCAAACTGCCTGATGCCCTCCACCCACAAGGCGCACAAAAAGCTCTCCCCAAAGAAAAAAAATGAACTTTGACAAAAACCCAAGAAGAAAAAGACTTGAACAAAAAGCTCTCCCCAAGAAGAAAAAGACCCGCACAGAAACTCACAGAAGAAAAAGACTTGAACAAAAGCTCCCCCCCAGAAGAAAAAAAAAGACTCTTCTCCCCCCCCCAGAATGAAATGAACTTATTCCACAGACATAAGCTTTTCCCCAAGCAGAACTGGACTGATCTCGTAAGCAAAAGCTTTCCCGCAGAAAAACTGGACTTATTCCACACACAACAACTCTTCTCCCCCCAGATGAAATGGACTTGTGCCCAACAATTTATGCCACAAACAAATCCCCAAGGGACAGAAAGAACTTGTTCTGAAATCTGGACACTCCCTCCCCTGGGCAGACACTGAACTTACCCCCCACTAGAAGAAAAAGATGGATGCTGTGAAGAAGAATGTTTGATCTATTTCATTTTTTAAGTTCAAACCGGTTGTTTTTACTTTCCTGGGCAATAGTTGATATCAAGGAAGTTTCAAACCAACTGAAAGTTTATTTTATTTTTGTGCCCATAAAGGGCTATTTTGTTGTGTGTTTGAGAATTATTTCCCACATCTTTGGAAGTGTATAAGTTCCATTTAATTGTTTAACACAACAAATTAGATTGGTTCTTTTTTTGGTTAAAACAAATTAGATTGGTTCTTTGGTTAAGACAAATTAGATTGGTTCTTTTTATTTTTAAAACAAATTAAATAGCTTATTTCTTTTATTTGTTTAACACAAATAGATTAGTTCTTTATATATGTTTCTTCTCAAAAGTCCTATTTCTTTGGAAAAACTTGGTTTTTGTGGGTAAATAGACTAATCCATGCTAAATATATTATTCCTTTTAAAACTTTTGACATAAGCCATAAAGTGAGACCATACTCATTACAAAATTCTCCTCAAATCTTTATTTCTCTCAAACATTGAAATAAGTCATGAAATATGACAATCAACAGAGTTCTCCAAAATTTTACTCACATAATTGATAATGATCAGTTTATATATGATAAAGAGGATGGAATGATGGAGATGTTCAATATTTATCATCTAAAACTAATTACTCTGACCCAATAATTATAACCCAGCTCACTTGTATCAAATATTCTCTGTTCCCTTTAAACACTTCTATTTGATAGTACAAACATGTTGTTTGCTTTTTCTCTTGATACAGAAAAGACAGTCTTCTAGCCTTGACAATGTTTGGATTAGATGTTCTTGTTTGATCAGAACCATGACTTATTTGTTTTATCTGTAAGACGTCAGAGCTTGTTAAACTCCACCTGCTTCTTGTTTAAATAGCTTGTCATGTCCAGTACAATTCGGAATTGTGCTGGACAATGTATTTGAGACCAAACTAGTTTCAAAAGACATTAAAAGCCCTTCCCCCTTGCAAGGTTGTTTGTCTGATTTAACACTGTTCTCTTGTTTATCTTGTGTGATTTTTATTAAGGTAACAGGGGTTTAAAATCCTCGTGACTTCCTCATGTCTGTCAGTGCAGGTCTGGAATGTCTGGACTCTTCCGCCTCCACTACATGTCCCGTGGCAGACGCTGCGAAGTTCTGTGATCATATGTTAATAAAACGTTTTTAAAATATAATAAAACCATGAATCACTTGTCCAACAACACAAAAATCAGCAGAAATCATCAGAGGTTCACGCAGCTACGTTGGACATGATTTAATTCGCTCGTGACTTCCTCATGTCTGTCAGTGCAGGTCTGGAATGTCTGGACTGTTCCGTCCCCACTACATGTCCTGTGGCAGACGCTGCGAAGTTCTGTGATTATATGTTAATAAAACGTTTTTAAAATATAATAAAACCATGAATCACTCGTCCAACAACACAAAAAGACCCTGTAATCAGCAGAGCATCACCAGCCACTTTGGACATGATTTAATTCGCTCGTGAGTCGTGACAAATCAATTTCCTCATTCCTGTGAGTGAAGGATGAAGCGATCACTTGACTTTTGGCAAAAAAACAAAATAAAAGTCCAGCTCTGGGATGAAGAAGGGATATTTAATACATTTGTGTCACATACAAAACAGTCCTGCATCGCTTTGCAATCCTTTGAATGAGAACGTGTGCGGCGCTGGCGCTGGGACAGGCGGCGGCGTGGGTTGGGGCGTGACAAACAACTCTGTTTTTATTGGCTGGTCATTGTCCAGGTCACTGTGTTTTTATAAATGCTGATAGAGAAGCAAGGGGATTATAGTTTTTTTCAGAGATTACTATTGCTGCGTTCCAGTTACTTCATATTTTGGGAACTAGGAAGTGGCAGTGACGTCATCTCCCCATCTACCACTTGAAAACACGTTCCGGTTACCCCGGTGGAAAAACAAGATGGACGCACGCTTTGTTTTTGTTGCTGTTTCGGAATATAATAAATTACTAACAACATATGCACTCCAGACTACCAGTTATGCACTCCAGACACAGAACATGTCAAAGGAGGATGATGAACGCCGAAGGTAATAGATTTAATATATATTTTTCTCTAATTCTTTAATGTAAATCGTTGGGAAAAATAAAAACTGGCTTTACAGCTAAAAAACAAACGTCTTCACATACAGCACAGCAAAACATGTAGGGGTTTACGATATGTTGAAGAAACTGAACAGTGGTTGCTTTATTTTGCTAAATAAACACGTTGCTAACACCGGTTGCTACTTGCTAACCCTGCTGACAACTTGTAAAAGAGATCTCGATCTCAACGGGCTTTAGGCTACCTGGTAAAATAAAGGTGATTTATTTTATGATATATAACACCATCATAAAGTTTTGGTTTGTAGCCTAACACTACAGTACTGTTTTTTTTTTTCATTCAACCTTTATTTAGTCAGGTAAATGTCATTGAGCCTCGTGGACTCATTTAAAAAAGTAACCTGCTACAAACTAAAAAAAGATGAACAGCAATGGTAGAATTTCCTTAAACAATAGACAATAAACACAAGAGAGAAATATATTTTTATACATATATATATATATATTTTTTTTTTTTAATTATCAAAAACTAGCAAAACATTATAATGTAGATGTATAAATCAAAGACAGGAACATGTCTGCATTGGTTTTTGCCAGGATTCCAACAGATTCAACTATTTTCCAGATTCCAACAGTTTACTTAAAGTAGCTGTCTGAAATGTGTATTTTTCACATAAACAAGAAGTCAAATGATGAAATAATGACAGAGAATTGCAGCTCATTATTAACTTTATGTCTGTCTGAAATAAACACTCTTTTCCCATTGCAGAGTTGTCTTGGACCCTACCATGCTGGCAGGAAACCTATCCATCCTGAAGACAGGAACTCAGTGGGAGGTGATGCTCGAAATGGACGACAACACCTTTGCACGCCACCTCAGGCTCACCAAGCCACAGTTTACGTCACTACTGACGCAGCTGCAGGATAAAAACGTTAATAAGGAACACAATCAAGGTGTACCACCAGTACCTATTTCTAAAAAGCTGCTTATGTTCCTGTGGTACATGGCCAATCAGAATAGTTTTAGAGAAATCTCTGACAAGTTTGATGTTTCACAGTCATCAGCACACAGGATTATTCTGGAAATGCTTGACACGTTCTGCACATTGGGACAAACATTCATCACCTGGCCCAGTGCTTGTGAAAAAGCGTCATCTGCTGCAGCTTTTGGCCGCATATGTCGCTTGAATGATGTCATCGGTGCAATCGACGGATGTCATATTAGGATACAGCGGCCACCGATACGAGGGGATGACTACATCAACCGCAAGTCCTATTTCTCCATCCTTCTTCAGGGGATTGTTGATGAGAGGGGGAGATTTATTGACATTTATGCTGGACCACCTGGACGTGTTCATGATGCTCGGATGCTGAGGTCATCAGACTTCTTTGCAGAATGGCAGGATAAGATGGGCAACTATCGGTTGCTAGGAGACAGTGCTTACATAGGTGAAGCATTTCCCTTTATTTTAACACCCAAGCGCGACAACGGTGCTCTAAGTGAAGCAGACAAGCAACGTAATGCTGAAATCAGCCGTGGAAGGGTGATTGTGGAGCAAGCCTTCGGATGTCTGAAGTGCAGATGGAGACGGCTTCATGACGTGCAGAATACCAGAACTGATGTGGTGGTGAAGATCATCATGGCTACCTGCATCCTCCACAACTTGGGACGTGGGCCATCACAAATCTGTCATCAGCATCCACGCGGCTGCCCCAGGGAGGAAGATGAAAATGAATAACTCTTGAGAATTCCGGTGTGTAACAGAAAAAAATAATAGGTGGTATGTGGTTTTGTTTTGCGTCTTCTCACATTAGCGCAATTGTCCATGACAAAACTGTCTGAACAAATGTACTTAAAAGACTGCTATAATGAAGCTTAATAAACATTTTTCTTTAATCCAGCATTTTGTCTTTGAGTTGTGAGAAAAGTTTAAACCGATGGGTTGCAACAATCAAATAAATATTATTACTGCTTTACTCAAGGCTCTTAGTGCTTTAAGTATCTATCAGACTTGCACGTATCATAACACATTTCCAAAAATAAATGAGTAATGTGAACATTGCAATATGTTAGGGAAACGTACCTTTTGTGTATTGTAGGGTAAAAAAATGTTACAAGATTTGCTCTGCAGCTAGTAATGCAAAATAGTTTCAATACTATTAAACTAGTTTATACAAAATAGTTTCTATTTTAACCTTTGCAAGAAAATAGCTCATAATGAAAGCAAATCTCAGTTTTCAGAAAGTTTCAGTTTTAATTGCAAAATGTGCAACAGAACAGCATTTCAAAATTCATACAATCAAAGGCACTGAAAACCAACCGTTTTTTCTGGGACAAACCTGAGCAAAATAAACAATGTGAAAAACAAAAAAACTTCACAGTAATTTCCCCATCAAAGGCACTGAAAACCAACCGTTTTTTCTGGGACAAACCTGTGCAAATTCAACAATGTCAAAAAACAATTCACAGTAACTTCACCATAAAAAAATAATAATAATAAAAAAAAGAAGTTGTGCAAAACAATAACAAAGTTTGCAGTACATCTACATTTTCTGTAGCATCTGAGTCATCAGTGACTTGAAAATCATCCTGGGCTGATTTCATTTGCTCCATCATGTCTTGATCTCGCCGTTGACTGTTTTTCTCTGACTGGCGGAAGAAATCCAAAACCTCACTAGACCTTCGCTTGCGAGTGGTCGATGTTCCTTGTGGCGGCAGAGTTTTTGGCTGTAAGTTTTCTGCGTCCGAGTCTGGCGTTTCAAATGGAGTGTTGGTGCTCCTACCCAGTGCTTCTGGCTGCAGCACAAAAACACCTTGAGCTATGCCAACGACTGGGTAGGAAATGTCATGTTGGGCTCCCATGAGTTTGTCCATTTCGTGGTAGAATTGGAACTTTATTGCCCCTCTGCCGGTTGTCTTCTGATTGTCCTTTACTCTTTTATAGGCATCAACAAGTGTTAGCCATTTCCTGGCCACTTTATCTGGATTAAAAGTCTCATGAAACTGCTCTGTGAGTTTAGCTGCAGCCTCAATCCACATCAATTTTTTGTTACATTTAACCTTTCGCAAGCTGGCATTTAGCTCGGACAGGGTTCTTGGCAGGTCACCATTGTCTTTTACATTCTCACGCATGTGTTCAATCAAGAACAGTGTCTGCTCTTTATTAAAACCGTCATTCACACAGATGGGGGACTTTTGCGTGGCTGCTGGTTGATGGAGTCATCACTGTTCTCTGAAAAAAAGATTTTAAAGGATACACTGTACTGTTAAATTCATTATAATTTGTTTGGTTTGCATTAAAACATATTATTTCTCCTAAATCTTACCAGCTGTGCTGTCCTGTGCAGGTTGGATAAGCTGAACTTTCATAGTGAGGTTTGCATCAATGTACAAACAGGACAAATCCCCTGCACTGCGATACAGGCTGCCAGAACATGTTGTTGTTCTCTTCTCATCAACAAACATGTTGTTGTACTGGTCGAGGTAGACTAAAAAACACACACACAGTTACTACACAAATATACATGTCCTAACACATAAATATCACACAGGATTATAGAATGTTTCTAAACACAGATCTTTGGAAACCAAATATTTTTTACCACAGTTTAGTGATAATTTATAGTCAGTTCAACAAACAATGTGTGTTATGCATAACAATAAGCCACAGCGTCAAAGCAAACAAGGGTAAAAGAATATATTTTAAAATAAAATTCATAACTAATAGTTACTTTTTTAATGTGCTAAATAACAAAAGGTGGCGAATGAAAGTCGCTGCCGCTGGCCCACAACACTGTTGTGATCCAAACGACGACAAAAACAGCCGTACACCACATGACATGCACCACATGACATGCAACTAAACACAGGTTTTTAATGGAATCTGTGTTCACAAGCATACGCTTAAGTTGTGTGTGTGTGATTAAAAAACACACAACAACATTTTACAACTGTTATTTTAGTAAAAGTTAAGGAGTTTACTTACTAAGGACGCGAGTAGCCGCCATTTTGAAATCGTCACTGCGGTAAACTGGGGGCAGAAAAAATTCCCCCAGTTCACGAGTGGGAGTTCCCCACTGGAGCGGGCGTTCCGGTTTCAATCCACCACTGGGACCTTGGAAATCCCCACAATACGAAGTAACTGGAACGCAGCATTTGTCTAACATCAGTCTGTCAGTAGATAGTGACAGAGTGAAGAAATATGTTAAAAATATATTGTTAGAAAAGTTACAGACTGCATTACAAACTTACATAGTGCAGCTTTAAATCAACAAGGGAGACATATGTGTTATGAGCAAAGTCGCCAGATGGACTTAGAGAAAACAGCTAGGAAGAGGGCGGACTACAGGAACCACTTGCGATTCAACCTTAGATGCAGACAAAGTTGCATTATCCCCAAGAGCCTGGAACTGAAATCTTCGGTCAGCGGGCACCGGGCAAGCGGGATCCTTCAGAAGGCACAGACGCAGCTGCTGAATGAACGGGTAAGACAGACCAATTTTACCATTGAGGCCTTGAAGGCCAAAGAAGAGCAAATTTATCAAAAACTAACAACGTGCCTAGATCAGACCACACTTCAGCAAGTGATGGACTGTACAGATCAGGCACGCTTAGCACAGCATGTCAAGTCCAAGACTCGACAACAAAACAAATTTAACTTACTGATAACTCGTCAACACCATAACAATTCCAACAACACATTCAGTGTAAGACAACACTCCGATACACAGTTACATGCCAGGGAGACAGAAAAGTGGGTGAAGAATTTATCTGACAGACAGCTCACCCAGCCGGAGACAGATATTCTTGCCAGGGGGCTAAACTTTGCAGTGGCACCAAGTAGAATTCCACTGGTGGAGATGATCACAGCCACTGAGTCAGCCATCCGTAACAACAAAATTAAAGAGTTTGAAGCAGAACAACTCAGAGTCAAAGTTTCAGCCTGTCTCAGTAATGCTAAACCACCACCTTCCAACATCAGTAGAGAAGAGAGGGATGCACTCACCACGCTTAGCAAGGACAAAAACATCATAATTCTCCCAGCAGACAAAGGAAGGTGCACAGTGATTTTGAACCAGAAAGACTATCATGAGAAAGTTATGTCACTCCTTAGTGACTTAACCACTTATGAACCGCTGAAAAGAGATCCAGGAAGTGGTTACAAGAAGAAGTTGATAGATTGCCTGAAAATTTTGAAGCAGGACAAGGCTATTGACAATATTCTGTACCACAGACTGTACCCAGGGGAGGCCACGCCAAGTCTGTATGGTTTACCCAAAATCCACAAACAAGGTGTACCTTTAAGACCAATTGTTAGCATGATTAACTCGGTCACTTACAATGTTTCCAAATATCTGGCATCTGTACTCATCCCTTTAGTTGGCAGCTCAGAACACCACATACAGAACACCATGGACTTTGTGGATAAGGTGAGGGATGTCATCATGGAGACTGATGAAACAATGGTCTCTTTTGATGTCACATCACTCTTTACGTGCATTCCTGTTGATGAGGCAGTAGAGGTGGTCTGTTTAAGGTTAAAATCAGACACCACTCTGAACAGCAGAACCACGCTTTCCACAGAGCAACTGTGTCAACTCTTGAAACTGTGCCTGCAGTCAACCTACTTCACATATGGGGAGCAATATTATAGGCAGAAACATGGGTGTGCTATGGGGTCTCCAGTTTCTCCTATTGTTGCCAACCTGTACATGGAGGAGGTAGAAAAGAGAGCCTTGACATCCTTTCAGGGAGACCACCAAGTCATTGGTTCAGGTATGTTGACGACACCTGGGTTAAAATTAAATCTCAGGAAGTCCAACATTTCACTGATCACATCAACTCTGTGGATAAATATATCAAGTTCACACGAGAAGATGTAAAAAATGGCAGGTTGGCTTTCTTGGACTGTGAGGTCTCAGTTTCTGATAGAGGAAATTTGCAAACTGAGGTGTACCGCAAACCCACCCACACAGACCAGTATTTACAGTTTGACTCCCATCACCCTCTGGAGCACAAGTTAGGAGTCATCAGGACTCTGTATCACAGAGCAGACAGCGTCCCCACTAACTCAGCAGCCAGACAGAAGGAGAAATCACACACAAAACAGGCTCTAGAGAAATGTGGATATCCTAACTGGGCCTTCCTGAAAGCAGAGAAGAAACCCAAACAGGACTCCAGCCAGCCATCAGGTGAAAAGAAGGAACCCAGACCCAGACCAGTGGCCATTCCATATGTTGCAGGGGTTTCAGAGACATTGAGACGTTTATTTTCTAAACACAACGTCCCAGTGGCTTTTAAACCTCAAAATACATTACGGCAAAAACTGGTTCATCCCAAAGATCCAGTCCCCCGGCAAAAACAGAGTAACATTGTGTATGCTGTTCAGTGTCAGGAGGGCTGTGATCAGTCTTATATCGGGGAAACTAAACAGCCACTGGCCAAAAGGATGGCCCAGCACAGAAGATCAACATCATCAGGTCAGGACTCTGCAGTCTACACTCATCTCCAGGCCAGCGGTCACTCTTTCAGGGATGAAGATGTTCACATCCTTGATAGAGAGGAACGATGGTTTGAGAGAGGAGTAAAGGAGGCCATCTTTGTGAAAAGAAACCGCCCATCATTAAACAGGGGTGGAGGCCTCCGGGTTCAACTGTCCCCCTCCTACAATGCTGTGATTGCTGGTATCACTCAGCCCTCTGTGAATAGCAAACAACCATCAGGGTGCTAACGATCCTTTGTTAGGCTGATGGTCCTCCTTGATCATGTGAGCAGCTGGTTTCGGCTGTCATCAGCCAACTGGTTGTGTAACACTGTGAGAGGGTGCTATTTATAAGACTGAGCTGAACCCAGCACCTCAGACTGAGGAAGTCTTTCGGACGAAAGACGAAACGTTTCTACAGTTTTTTTTGCTTTGTTTTGTTTTTTTGAATGTCCAGAGGACCAGACTTAGCTTTTTTAGATTTTTCTACCTGGATTATTGAGCATGCATCAGGGTATTACTGAAAGTCGTTTCTCCGCGATAATCCTCCATCCAAAACAAGCTTGGCGTTAGCTACGGTTAGGCCCCGCCATTAGCAGCAATGGTTAGCATGTCAGTTCATTCAAAAAGGCTGTCGGCTTTGTATCTCCGCGTTAGCTCGGTGTTCCCTGACTGCCAGGCGGACATTTGCGACGAGCTCCCGGCCGCAGATGGCCCCTCCGCGGCATGTCGGCTCGGTGTCTTCGCCTGTGTTAGCTGCTCTGTTAGCTGCTGTCGTTAGCATGTCGGGCAGCGTTGTGGGAGCGATCGCGGGGCGATCCGCGGCTGCTCCTCCGGGCCTGAGACGTCCGCAGAGTTGACAGTGTTTCCAGCAAATTTATCCGTATGAGGCAACCCTGATCGGACACACAGTCCTCTAGAGCCAGCTGACAGGAGCATCTATGGCAGAGCTCCATTGACCGCAGTAGACAATTGTAAAATGGCGACCGGAAGTTGCGTAAATACGATAAAATTGTAATAAAAACGTAATATTAATAATTATACTTTATTTATAAAGCCATTTAAAACAACCACAGCTGCAACAAAGTGCTATACAGATTAAATTAATAACATTTAAACACACAAAAAATAATTAATAATTTTTTTTTTATCATATTTTTATTAAATATGATAAAATCGTAAGTCTGAGTTGCCGTAGGTCGCGGGTGACGTAGGTCGAGGGTTTGCTATATATATATATATACATACATATATATACATACAGTACATATATATATACATACATATATACATATACAGGTAGTCCCCGACTTACAAGCGAGTTCCGTCCCTAGGGGGCGCTCGTAAGTCAAAAATTCGTAAGTAGGATCACATAGTAAAAAAAAAAATTTTTTTTTTTTTTATTTTTTTTAAATAAATGAATACATGTACAGTACTGGACAGTCACCAAGCACTTAGCCTATCCTAACACAGTTTTTAAAGATGAAGGAATAAGTTGAATTGTCTCCCTTTCACATAAAGGGAGCAAGCTCCCTATGGAGCCTGCAGGGAGGAGGGAGACAATTCAACTGACTCCTTCATCTTTAAAAACTGTGTTAGGATAGGCTAAGTGCTTGGTGACTGTACAGTACTGTACATTTATCTATTTATTAAAAATATACAGTATATACAGTATTTTTATTTTTTATTGTTTTTTATTTATAAATAGATAAATGTACAGTACTGTACAGTCACCAAGCACTTAGCCTATCCTAACACAGTTTTTAAAGATGAAGGAGTCAGTTGAATTGTCTCCCTCCTCCCTGCAGGCTCCATAGGGAGCTTGCTCCCTTTATGTGAAAGGGAGACAATTCAACTTATTCCTTCATCTTTAAAAACTGTGTTAGGATAGGCTAAGTGCTTGGTGACTGTCCAGTACTGTACATGTATTCATTTATAAAAAGTTAAAAAAAAGTTTAAAAAATATATATGTATATATATTTTTTTTTTATGAGATGCATGCTCGTAAGTCCGGGACCTCGTAAGTAAGAGCGCTCGTAAGTCGGGGACTACCTGTATATATATTAGGGATGCACCGATACCAGTATCGGGTATCGGTTCGATACCATGTGCGTTTACTCGTACTCATAAAAGGGCTCCGATACTACAGGACCCGATACCAGTTTCATTTCATTTCATTGACTATGTAAGAGTTCAAATGTAAAACATTTTATTTTTTTGTACAAGTTTGGACATTCTTTAAAGTGCGTCTTTCACGTTAAACACATGTTGTTGCCTTTTCAACCTAACATGTCTAAAACTCCAATTTTCATCAAAAATCCAGATCATATCTCAAAATAAAATGTGCTACTACTACCTTTTTTGTCTTCCCTCGCTACTCTGTCTAAAAATAGTGCCCTCAGCGGTAAACCGGAAGTGACATCACAGGAGGGGAACGTTCGTGCTTTAGCTAAGAAAGATATGGGATCGCACCAGGAGGAGGCGACAGATTACAAAGTTGTTTTGACATAAGTATGTCATCTCTGACTATTACATCAAATATCTAGCCAAATAACTTCTAGATATATACTACCTAAAGCTAAAAATGGTTTATATTTACATATAGCCTAAATATAGAGATACAGCATTAATTACACCACTGATGGATTTAACTACAGTACATTAGCCTTAGCTCCCTAAACAATTACTTTTTCCATCCTAAACCACTCAGTGGATATTTTTTCTGCGTTCAGAGTGTAATTATACAGGGCTTATTTACTAAACGATTGCCTGTACAACACATTTGAGATGAAATTGGATTTTTTTTATTTATTTTAAGACATGCAACACGGTCGCGCTAGCACAAAATTAGCATCGTTTTTTGTTCCATCTAAAGTCATTTATATCTCCTAAACCACTCAGTGGTTATTTTTTCTGCTTTCAGAGTGTAATTATACAGGGCTTATTTACTAAACGATTGCCTGTACAAAACATTTGAGATGAAATCCGATTTTTTTATTAATTTTTTTAAGACATGCAACACGGTCTCGCTAGCATAAAATTAGCATCGTTTTTTTTGTTCCATCTAAAGTCATTTATATCTCCTAAACCACTCGGTGGATATTTTTTCTGCTTTCAGAGTGTAATTATACAGGGCTTATTTACTAAACGATTGCCTGTACAACACATTTGAGATGAAATCCATTTTTTTATTAATTTTTTAAGACATGCAACACGGTCGCGCTAGCATAAAATTAGCATCGTTTTTTGTTCCATCTTAAGTCATTTATATCTCCTAAACCACTCAGTGGTTATTTTTTCTGCTTTCAGAGTGTAATTATACAGGGCTTATTTACTAAACGATTGCCTGTACAACACATTTGAGATGAAATCCATTTTTTAATTGATTTTTTAAGACATGCAACACGGTCGCGCTAGCATAAAATTAGCATCGTTTTTTGTTCCATCTAAAGTCATTTATATCTCCTAAACCACTCAGTGGTTATTTTTTCTGCTTTCAGAGTGTAATTATACAGGGCTTATTTACTAAACGATTGCCTGTACAACACATTTGAGATGAAATTCGATATTTTATTAATTTTTTAAGACATGCAACACGGTCACACTAGCATAAAATTAGCATCGTTTTTTGTTCCATCTAAAGTCATTTATATCTCCTAAACCACTCAGTGGATATTTTTTCTGCTTTCAGAGTGTAATTATACAGGGCTTATTTACTAAACGATTGCCTGTATAACACATTTGATATGAAATTTGATTTATTATTAATTTTTTAAGACGCAACCGGGTGGACCTAGCTGCGGTTTAGCTCTGTATATTTCGTAATTTATAGCTCCTAACCTAAACCACTTTCAACCAAAAGATTAATAAATTATATTCATGTCCTTACTTCTGAAGTCAATCCTGTGTTCGTTCAGGTCGCTGTCGTTGTAATCCTCCTGACAAATGCGGTCAAATCACAGAGTTGGTTGTGATGCTTCTGTTGGTGAAATCCGGCCTTTTCATCCGGACAAACCTCACCCAAGCTGTGAAAGCTGGCTTTTTTTGGTGCAGGAAATGATTAATAAATTATATTCATGTCCTTACTTCTGAAGTCAATCCTGTGTTCGTTCAGGTCGCTGTCCTCCTGATAAATGCGGTCAAATCACAGAGTTGGTTGTGACGCTTCTGTTGGTGAAATCCGGACTTTTCATCCGGACAAACCTCACCCAAGCTCTGAAAGCTGGGTTTTTTTGGTGCAGGAAATCGACGTCCAGACAAACGAGTTCGAACAACCCCCGCATACACAAATATTAACCATATTAACTCTCGCTGAGAGCTGCTGCCTCTCAGCGAGAAGGTCCAAGGTTCACATCCCGGCCGGTCCGGGGGCCTTTCTGGGTGGAGTTTGCATGTTCTCTCCGTGCATGCGTGGGTTTTCTCCGGGTGCTCCGGTTTCCTCCCACAGTCCAAAAACATGCATGTTAGGCTGATTGGTAACTCTAAAATTGACCCTAGGTGTGAGTGAGACAGTCACTCTTGTAAATGAGTCCCCGTGGCTCAACGAGGATAGCCTGTATAAATAAAGGTTGAATGAATTGAATGAATTGTTGGACCTTTTTCACTTCAATACAACTCAATACTGTACAAAACAACAACTTCCGACTATGACGCCCCCTCCACTTTCGTCACGTGACTCCAAAACCGCACTTTTTTTTTTTGGCTCAGTTTTTTCCCCCTGATTTGTGTCTGTAAGGCTATTGGTATTAATTTGGAAAGCAGGGAGGATTATCAAAATTACTTTATTACCTCTAAATATTATGTTTCTGCCCAAAAAACTAACGTGAAAGACGCAATTTAAGCCCTGAAAGTATGAGAATCTTCACCAGCATATGTCCAAACTTGTACAAAAAAATAAAATGCCTCTGGTCCGCTGCGCGTGCACTGAGCCGTGCAGCTTCGGCGTTCTCCTCCTGTGTGTCCGCTCCTCCTCTGAGTCCTCCCTTTCGAGCGACAGAGCGCAAGGTACGTGTTTCAAATGAGCGACCGGAAAAAAGAGAGAGCCGGTGTTCTGTGTGTGTGCGCGCGTGTGTGTTTTTGAGGCGTGAGCTGCAGCAAACTCCGTTTGGCTGCAGGACTCTTCGTGTTGATGTGGGGGGTGCAGCGAATCAAAGCACAGCCCCCCCTCCCCATCCCCACATACTGCTAAAAACATAAACAATCCCCCCTTCCCTCCTTTCTGACGGAGGCTCCAAGTTGCTGGTGAAGATTCTCAGAGGCTCCAAGTTATTTCTGCAGGATTGAACGGAGTTCAGTGCAGATAAAGTCAGTGACAGCTGAAATAAGAAGGTTGATTTTCCCTCTGGGGAACATGAATAAGTTAAATAATAAAGTCTGTAGTTAAATAAAACAGGTTTTTGAGCTGCATGCATTCAACTGGGACTTGTTGCTCTCTAAACTAGTTATTGAATCAAGTTACTTATGTAGGTAAACATAGATGTTTAACCCTTTAAAATACACTTGCTTGTTACTTGAAGCTGAGTTGTTTAAAAACAGTTTGCACTTTTCAGAGAGCATGTTTAATAAACGTTGGCAAAATGTTACGATTTTATTTGATCAACACAAAAAAGTTTCAGGCTCAGGATTTTTTTTCACTTTAAGCCCTGTACTTTACAGATTACCAATACTGTAGTAATGTACTTTGTTTATTTATGTTTGAAGTATCTAATGAAAATAAACAGTTTAAGTTAATTAGAATGATTAAAAAAAATATTAATTAGTACTTGTATCGGTACTTGGTATCGGCAAGTACTTTAATGTAAGTACTTGTACTCGGTTTTCAAAAATCTGGTATCGGTGCATCCCTAATATATATACATATATATACATACATATATATATATATATATACAATACATATATATATATANATACATATATATACATATACATATATACATATATATACATATACATATATACATATATATACATATACATATATACATATATATACATATAATATATATATATATATATATATTAGGCATGTAACGGTTGTAATGGGTTTACCGAACCGTTTCGGTACGTCACGTTCGGTTCGGTCCACCTGCGTACCGTTTCGGTTATTTTTTCCACTCATTGAACGTTAATATATGCACCGCGGAACAAAATTTCCTGGCCGCGTTTCCGCACGGAGCTATTATCGCGAAGCTCGCGCTGCCTTTAGCCGTTAGCTTCTCACTGCGGTCTCCTGTTTGGGACTGTTTCTTGTTAAAAGACGAGCGGCGCGCACATTCAGCGCTGTGTGTGTGGACTTTGTTTCATGAAGAGACTGGCTCTCTCTCTCTTGGCACGTCTCACGTGAACGCGCTTGAAACGACGTCATCGGAATGTGAACACCGCAGTGAAGAACGAGCAGCTTGCCGCTAACAACAGCTGTCAGCTGCACGCCTGCATTTAAACTACTTTTGTCAGGTAAATCATATCAGTCCAGAGCAATAACACAAACTGTGAGTTTTTAAATATCTGAGTCGAAGTCTGAGTGTTGTTATTATGCGCAGGCTTTAAAGTTATTGATCCTCACTACGAACCCCCATCACTCAAAAAGTTCAGAACTTTATGAAAAAACAAAAACTGATGTCAACAAGCCCTGGAGCAAAGCCCTGCCCTGATGATGAGTGAGAGATTCAACCGTTCAAAAAGAGGTATTGTTCTTTTATTATTATTATCTGTGGAATGTTCTGGAGAGTGATGTGAAAAATGCAAAATCAATGTATACATTTAAGAAAAAGGTCAAAAAGGACTTGCTCAAAAACTATATATGATGTAGCTTAGTGTGTTTGTGTATTACAGTTAGAAAAATTAAGTAGTTATTCATTTTGTGATGTAGTTTGAAGGTTATCATTGTTTGAACAAACTGTGAAATAAGGGGCAGATATAATAAGATTTCATCTTCTTTCTGCTCATTTCATTTTATCCTACTTGTATTCTTGTATCTGATGAAACTGTTTTGTATTGTTCTTTTAAAATGAATGAATAAACATCAAATCAAAATTATCTAAATAATCTTTTTTATTCAAAATCATAATCTTATTAACTTTTTTTTTTAAATTGTGTTTTATTTCCAGTCTGGGACAGACATCCACCAGAGATCACCTGCAGCTAAGAAGTGTGTGATGACTGAACTGAACTCTGAACTTTTCCAGCACCTGTCCCACCAAGAAGAAGTTGTGAGTACAGTAATGAGGACAAATACAGCCACACTGATGCTACTGGACAAAAACTTGATTAGTTAGATTGTAATTATTATTGTTAAAATAGTTTTATTGTAGAGTGCTGTTTATTTAAAATATCATCCAAATGGGTCACTTTTATTTATTACTACCGGTACAATACTGTACAGTACAAACGTATTTTTGGCATATTTTCAAAAGAAACATTTTGTAAGTCTTTATTTTGTCCTTTTTTTTTTGTACCGAAAATAAACCGAAAATAAACCGAACCGAGCCCTCCTTGTAGTTGAACCGAACCGAAATGTGATTTTAGCGTACCGTTACACCCCTAATATATATACATATATATATATATACATATATACATATATATATACATATATATATATATATATATATATATTAGGGGTGTAACGGTACGCTAAAATCACATTTCGGTTCGGTTCAATTACAAGGAGGGCTCGGTTCGGTTTATTTTCGGTTTATTTTCGGTACAAAAAAAAAAGACAAAATAAAGACTTACAAAATGTTTATTTTGAAAATATGCCAAAAATATGTTTGTATTGTATTGTAGTAATAAATAAAAGTGACCCATTTGGATGATATTTTAAATAAACAGCACTCTACAATAAATAAATTATATTAAAAATAATAAAAATCTTAATGAATACAATAACAGTCAGAACCAGAACAATAAGCAGCAACAGACTGTTTACAATCTTAACTAATAAAGTTTTTGTCCAGTAGCACCAGTGTGGCTGTATTTGTCCTCATTACTCACAACCTCTTCTTGGTGGGACTGGTCCTGGAACAGTTCCAGAGTTCAATTCAGTCATCAGTCATAAAAAAATAAGTTAATAAGATTATAATTTTAAATAATAATAAATTATAAATAATAATTATAATAAAATAACAATACCTCTTGAACGGTTGAATATCTCACTCATCATCAGGGCAGGGTTTAAATCAGCTCCAGGACTTGTTGACCATCAGTTTTAGTTTTTTCATAAAGAGCTGAACTTTTTGACTTAAGTGTTGACGTGATGGATGTCTCATAGCAAGGATCAACTGTGCATTAAAAACTTTCAGACTTAGATTCAGAGCTTTAAAAACTCATACAGTTTGTGTTATTGATCTGGACCCATCTAAATTACCTGATGAAGTTGTTTAAATGCAGCTGTGTTGTTAGCGCACTTTGTAGAAGTTGTTTAAATGCAGCTGTGTGGTTAGCGTACTTTGTAACAGCTCGTTCACGTTCTGATGACGTAGTTTCCAGCGCGTTCACGTTAGACGTGTTGCTGCTGCAGATCCAGTCTTCATGAAAAAACGTCCACACACACAGCTTTGTGCGCTCGTCTTTTAACAAGAAAACCATAACGTTAACAAACAGGAAACCGCAGCGAGAAGCTAACGGCTAATGCTGCGCGTGCTGCGAGATAATAGCTCCGTGCTGAAACGCGCCCAGGAAATTTTGTTCCGCGGCGCACATATTAACATTCAATGAGTGAAAAAATAACCGTTTCGGTACAGCACGTTCGGTTCGGTCCACCTCCGTACCTTTTCGGTTCGGTACACCAACTACAACCGTTACATGCCTAATATATATACATATATATATACATATATATATATATATATACATATATATATACATATAATATACATACATATATATATATATACATACATATATATATATACAATATATATACATACATATATATATATATACATATATATATATATACATACATATACATACATATATATACATACATATATATACATACATATATATACATACATATATATACATACATATATATATATACATACATACATGTATATATACATACATATATATATATATACATACATATATATACATACATCCATACATATACATACATCCATACATATACATACATCCATACAAACATACATATACATACATACATATATTTACATACATATATATATACATACATATATATATATACATACATATATATACATACATATATATACATACATACATATATACATACATACAGTATATACATACATACAGTATATACATACATATATACATACATATCATATATATATACACACACACAGGTGGTCCTAGACTTACGTACGAGTTCCGTTCCTTTGCATCGTTCGCAACCCGATTTTGCCGTAAGTCGGACACCACACGAGCCGCCACTTATACACGTACATGTAGGGTACTGTACAGTTACCAAGCACTTCGCCTACCCTAACACAGTACCCTACATAATTATCAAAAAACACATACAGTACATGTACAGTACTGTACATTTTGATAAATAAAAAATATTAATTTGCTACTTTGAGCTGGTCAAGGCTGTCTCAGCACGTCCGAGCTCTGCAGATTCGTGTTACTTCACGCGGTTCAAACTGTTTACAGGAAGGACTGTTAACATGTTAACTCCATACATTTGGAGCCAGAAAAAGAGTTAATAACTTACTGAAAGCCGTTTCTCCGCGGCTTCCATCCAAAACAAGCTACACCCGTTAGCCCCACCATTAGCTGCGCCCATTAGCATGTTAGCTCGTTGCGCCTCCGGTGCAGCTCGCTGTCTGTTGCTTCACGCGGTCCACAGTGTTGTTTTCCTTTGTCCATCCGTCCCTTTGCAAAACCGTCGTTCAGCTCCCAGCTCTGATCGGACACGGTCCGTCCGAAGCCGGTTGGCCGGAGCTAACCGCAAAATGGCGGACACTGCCGAAAACATAGCTTGGTGTCCAGGGTTAGCGATCGGCGGCTGCTGCTCCGGGCCTGAGACGTCCACAGAGTTCACCGAGCGTTTCCAGCTCACATATCCGTATGAGGCAACCTCTTATCGGACACACAGTCCTCCAAAGCCGGCTGTCGAGACTGGAGCTAATCGAAGCAAACCTTAAAATGGCGAACACGGCGGCATTTCCGGAAACTGAGGCTTAAAAATTATATAAAAAAATATAGTAATGATACTTTATTTATAAAGCTATTTAAAACAACTACATCTGCAACAAAGTGCTGTACACATGAAATTAAGAATATTTAAACACTTTTTTAAATTTAATTAACTATGATGCGTTCATATGGCCGAAACGTCGTAAGTCGAGGCCGTCATAACCCGGGGACCACCTGCAGGTGGTCCTCGACTTACGAACGAGTTCCGTTCCTACAGCCGTTCGCATGGCGAAAATCGCAGTAAGTCGGAAAACACAGGAGCCGCCAGTTATACATGTACATGTTTGGAGGAGCCCCAGAGAAGAATCAGGGCACAAGGGTCATACTCAACATGGCACAGAGTCTCAGGGGTCAGAACATAACCTGTGACAAGTTTTTCACAAACTACAATTTGGGTCAGGAGCTTCTAAAGAGAAAGCTCACAATGGTTGGAGAACTGTCTGAAAGAACAGGGATGAACTCCCTGCTGAGCTGCTGGTAATCAAGAACAGGGCGCCTCAATCTTCCATGTTTGTCTTCACAGATATCACAGCACTGGTGTCTTACTGCCCCAAAAAGGGAAAAAAAACATTGTGCTCATGAGTACTCTGGAGCAACATTAAAACTGGCAGATTAAAAAAAAAAACATTTTGAGCCAGGAAAAAGCGAGACGTCTTCAAGAAGAAAGACTGATTGAACATCACGGTTTAAATCCACAAGGAAGACATATGTGTTACGAGCACTCCCAACATTCACGCACCACCCTTTTATAGAACCCAAGATGGCGAGATATTATTGGCTGAGAGCTGGGTCACATGATAGAGTAGGACTTCTCATTCGCCGGTGGTGATGATGACTCCCGGAGGTGTGGCCAAGCTCTGAAGAGCTGTTTCTGTTTACACTCGGGGCCATTATGTATGAGCGGATAGTAAGGTGACAATGGCCCAGGGCTCGTGGTCTTGTACTTTATATGAGGGTAAAATAAACCTTCTGAAATGGATGACAAGTGCTCCTCCTCTCACTGCTTCAGATATAAAACATATTCTAACAAACTGGCAACCAATTAATTAATTTACTGTACTTTTTTTTTTGGTAGCAAACCGGATTACCGGAGAAAACCTACAACTGCTGTATGGGCAGAACATGAAAACTCCTCCAAGAAAGTATCCTGATGCATGTTCAATAGTCCTCTGGACAGATTATTTTTGTTGAAACGTTTTGTCTCTTGGTGTGTGTGTCAGAGGGTGCTCCTTTTAGCTTTCCGGTTTTAATTTGTATCTGTTTATTTTTTGGGGGGGGACGAAACCCACAAGTGCACAGGCCGAACACAAAAAAATCCTCTAGACAGGTTCTTCTTGTTGAAACAATTCATCCTTTTTATATATTTTATTAGGGGGTGTTCCTTTTGACTTTCAGTTTTTTTGTTTTCGTTTGCTTTTATTTTTTAAAAATCCTTATCCACCTTATTCCTGAAGGTGTCACTGTAGAAGCGATAATGTGCCGTACTTCCGTTTGACCCCGGAAGTAGAATTTTTGCATTGGCTCCTCGTTGTTTGCTTGCTAATCTGCGCGCATCGTAGAAGTTCTGTTGAAGTTCTGTTTTCTGTTATTTCGAGCTAATATTGTCACGAAGATGTCTTGAGGAGCTCGGGTACCTGTTGCGCTGTTCATGGCTGTATGAATAATCAGACGAAGCTGAATTAGTGGCTGCAACTAGTGTGTGTTGAACATGCTCCGATAAGAAAAACCCGCATCCTTCTTTGTGGCTGGGCTACGAGAAACCACCTGAAAAAAGTCACCGTATCCTCCAGAGGATCGAGAACACCAGGTATGATTTAGGAGACAGCTTTTAGTGTTATGATTTTATGTAGTCAGTAATTAAATTATACTAATATTTTCGTTCATAACTGGCAAATAAACACACGCACCTATATGTATGCTGTGTGTGCGTTTATTTATACATATCTATCTATATATCTATATATATATATAATATAGGTGTGTGTTTATATATATATATAATATAGGTGTGTGTGTGTGTGTGTTCATAAATGAACCCTAAAGTTTGTATACTGTACTCTTACTTTCAGATGGGCTTGATGAGAGTGTGGAGCTGCTCAACACCACCAGTCACATGCAGCATGACTGTTGGAATGTGGATTGACATAATGTCAGAACAAACCAACAACCTTATTCTATGGTTGCCCCGTGAAACAATTAAAGCAACATGTTTTGCAGAAAGCTAAAAACTTGGACTCCAGAAGTGAATCATACATGCAAATAACACTGTGAAATATTTATTGGCTGTTTCTCCCTCTGGAATAATCATGTTTATTTCAGATGCTTATGGTGGTAAATGCAGTGACAGGTATATAACACAGAACTCTGGGTTTCTGGACTATCTGCGTGCTGGAGATGAGGTGATGGGTGATCGTGGTTTCACAGTGAGGGACCTGCTGCAAGAGCTATGGTGTCAATGTAATCGTTCCAGCATTCACACGCAAAGGATGCCAGCTTATTTCAAGTGAGAAGTGAGAAGACATTAAATGTAAACATTTTTCTCAAACATGTACAGTACTGATGTACTTGCTGTAAACGTAACACAACTCAACATGTTTTTTAAAGGATGCAATGTTAACTATATTACATTAGAAAAGTATTTGCTAAAATGATTCATTTGTTATGTACAATAGTTGACTGTTAACCTTCTTACAAGGTTAGGTTTTTGTGTGCACTATATCAGTTAATTTTGGATTAAACTACTGTTTCTATCTAAATGTCACTTTTGTCATTATCAAGTTTTTAAAGATCGTTTCCTGTCTATTTCATTATTTGTTTTCATTTACTGTATTTTATTAAAAGTTCTCAAGGTGCTTCATTTGTGAATCAGTAAAGTATTTGTCAAAAGAAATGTCAAGCTCCAGGTGCTCAGTTGGTGTCCAGATAAACATCTTGCAGCTCAAAAGTCCAAAGCAACATCATTGTTAGCTGGACCTGGAGATGTGGAGTTTTAATGCTTAGACTGGGCTTTATGTTTGTTTAAATAAAGTGTCCCACCTCTCTTAACATAACAGGACCAACCTTGTTACTGTGAAGATACTAGTAAGCTTCAGAGCTTTTCAGATTGCTCATTGCTTCGCCATCTGAAGCAACTGTCAAAGTAGCTAAGTATGCTAGTAGCTAAACATGCTAGTGTACGTTATTTTCGGCCACTTCTTCAAGTCGTCCTCCCACCCCTCAACAGCTGTAGGTAGCGGTAAAACAATATCTCTACATCTGAGTTGTGATAGTTTATGTTCCCACATATTTTATGACCTAAAACCTCTGACGAAAACCGGTTAGCGCGTTGCTAGCGTGTAACAAAAGTGCCGGTTCTGACTTTCAGCGGAAGTCGTTCACATAATTCGCGCAAGGCATCATGGGGCGTAGGAATAAGGTGGATTCATTTCAAATAAAAATAAATACAGCAATTGATAGTCACAAGACACAAGTCATACAATATAAATTTAAAATGAAGGGTGGTAGAATGAAGAGAGTATCTTATTCTATCTGCCCCCATTGTACAGAACAATCAATTCAAACAAGAAAACCTTCAATAAGCAACAAGAAAAAGAAGAGGAAAAAAAATGTAATAATAATAGGTCATGAAAACAACAAGGAACAATACACGTAATTATCGAAAATGAATGTAGACAAGATTAACTATTTTATATATATTTTTGCAAATATTTAAAAAAAATCATATTCTTAAATGAAGATATTGATTTTGTATTCTTAATTTCAACTTCCAAGTTGTTCCACAATCTAATTCCTTGGATCGAGGTTGACCGACCCGTCGAACTAGTTCTAAATTTCGGTCTCACAAAAATCTCAATCCCCTTTAAATTATAGCAGCTTTGACGTTTAACCCTAGGAAGCATGAACGACCAATACCTACATTCTTCCATGAGTGGGGTCAAAAATGACCCCAATTAGAATCAATGTGTTTTTGCAATGAATTTAAATGATGTCTTTAATTTTGGTTAAAGGTAGTTATATTTATTATATTTGGGTCAACAAAAGACTGATTTGACATTTAATATGGTTATTCATAACTTTTTATAACATTTTTTCACATGAAATAACATCAAAAATCTTCAAAAATTATTGCTAGAATGTCCATCTCTCTGAAGGACAAAAAAGAGAATCAACAAACGACCAGAACATTGTACACTCACATGTGCCCACTGCCCACACAAACATCTTTTTCTCTATTCACTGTGCGCAGTTGTCACAAAATTTTTGCTTTTTGCTGTGACCATTGCACACTGTAGTACTGCATTTCCTGCACCAATTGGTGGCTTTGCAGTCTGTTTCTTGGACACATCTGGCAACTCTTTCTCTTCTGTTGGCCCTCTGTGCCTCTCTCCTGTTACTTGTTTGCAACTTTTGTCACTCCACATCTTCCAGTTGCTTCAGTGATGTCAGTTGGTAGGTTCAGGGTACCTTGGGTTGTGTAGAAAACTTCCAAAGAGCACACACATTGATACATTCCAGTTCTTCTCACTTCGTGCAAGAATGGTCACTCCAATGAAGGCCATGAGCTCCTCTTTGCTTAGATTTTTCCACTCTTTTCCTCTGCTTATTGTGACTTTTCTTCCCTCCATGTTTGTTCATGTCAACATCTCTTCTAATATACTATCCATCCATCCATTATCTTTTACCCGCTTCTTTCATTTTTGGGTCACGGGGGTCGCCGGTGCCCATGTCCAGCAATCACTGTGCGAGGGGCAGTGTACACACTGGACGGGTTGCAAGTCTATCACAGGGCCACATAGAGACAAACAACCATTCACTCTCTCACTCACACTTAGGGTCAATTTAGAGTTACCAATCAGCCAAACATGCATGTTTTTAGTCTGTGGGAGGAAACCGGAGTACCCGGAGGGAACCCACGCATGCACGGAGAGAACATGCAAACTCCACCCAGAAAGGCACGCAGATTTGAACCAGGGACCTGCTTGCTGAGAGGCAGCAGCTCTACCAGTTGCACCACCGTGCTACTCTTCTAATATACTCTCAGTGATAAACTGCTTTCATGCATCTATTGGAGAGATGGTGCTAAACCCAGGTGCAGGCCCTGACCGACTTCTCAGTAAATTGTGGCTTGGTGTTAAAAGAGGCATACAGATTTTTAAAATAATTTATATATAATAATATATAATAGGTTACCTAACGGGTTTGCATTTGTTACAAGGAATTATGAATACAATGAGTCTCTACACAACAAATGCAGTAATATCAGCTGGCTTACTAAACTAGTGTAATGTTAGCTAGCTTACGGTAAGTACTAACATTATGTTGTAGTTAGCCGAGTGTCTACTTTAGCCGTTTACGCATTTGCCGGCCCTCCCCGGTCCCGCTCGTCTCTGGTTGGCCCAGAGCCAGCTCTGGCCCGCCCTCGTTGATTGCGCACTGTCCGGAGAGCAAGCCTTGAAGTGGGTGGGGTGTTCACTTGACGTGGGTGGGGTATTCACTTGACGTGGGTGGGCAGTTCTTACCGAAAAGCTCAGAATGCGAATTTTTGGAAAAAACGAAATAAATACTGAGTTTTCATGTGTTTTTTCACTACAGTTAGCAAGTTAAGCATATAAACACACGTTTCCGATCATTTTTATGCACTCAAAAGTAGTTTTTAGATGAAAATAGAGTGTT
>JBBPBX010048979.1:11081-25541 GCA_038048925.1 Garcialebias charrua
TGTAAGTTTTCTAAAAATATATTTTTAACATATTTCTTCACTCTGTCACTATCTCCTGACAGACTGATGTTAGACAAAGTAATCTCTGAAAAAAACTATAGTCCCCTTGCTTCTCCAGGTGGTAAATAAGCATTTCTAAAATGGACCAGCGCTCCATGTTTTTATTTTATTTTTTAGAACGTTTTATTAACATATAATCACAGAACTTCGCTCTGTCACTTCGCTCTGTCGCGGCTGCCACAGGACATGTAGTGGAGGCGGAGCTAACAAGGCAGAGCAGCGAGAGCAAGGGGAAGCAGAGCCATATATGGCTCTGAGTGGGGAGGGACCAGAATGCTTTCCCAGATGAAAAATTTCCTAAGTGCTGCGTTCTACAAAAACTGCAGAGTGCAGCTTTAAGGTAGGCATAACAAAAAAGAGAAAAAAGGCAAATGAAAATATGTTTTGGGCAACAAGTACCATCCAAACGTAGACCCAATGTGTTCACTCCGCCACAGCTCTGAGGAGACCATCATCCATCTCTTCTGGGACTGTACTCAGGTGTTCTGGAAATATATTTTCTTGTTTGTAAATAGAAAAATAGAAATTGACCTACCATTTGACGCTAAAACTACTGTATACTGTTTGGTTTCTTTTGCTCGAATATTTCAAGTAAGAAAGTTTTTGTTGTAAATTTAATACTAATATTAGTGTAACAATATAGGAGTTATTAGTCAGTTTACTGACTTACCTATATTTTGGATGAAAGGTCCGAGCAGGTCTTGTCTGCACAAACCTTACCACCAATTCGCGAGTTCACCCTTTTTCCGGTATTAAATTGCTTTAACTGTGACTAGACAAAATGTAATTTCACGAGAGACTTCAATTTATGTTGGTGCACCAGAAAATAGACCTTTTATTGAAATTATCATAAAAGTACATTAAACATTTGTATCGATATTAGCTCTGATCTACTAAACTAAGTTGACAAGAATTCAAATTAAAATCAAACAGACAGTTAGGAACTTTTCTGTTGGCACATTACTTAGTTTCACTGTGTTAAGAAAAGGAAGAAATAGAATGGAAGATAAAAGATTGAAAGCTAAGTTAACCGAAGTTGATTATTTGAACCAACCAGGGTGGCAACCTTCCCATACAGGTCTCAGCTGGGCTTCTCACACGTTCAGAACACAACCAACGCCTCGTTACCTGTTGACGGTACGTCTTTGGAGATACGAGTTGAAGTTTTGTGGACACTAACGGACTGTGTTGTCCAGTTCACGTCCAGATGACCTCCGCGCGTGTGAGCTGAGTCAGACGAGCAAGAAGAACGCTTCTCCTGGCAGGAACGGAGCCAACGTCCTGACTGAGTTTCAAAATAAACTTCAGAAAACAAATTCTTTCAGGAGATGAGTGAGTGAGTTACAATAAGCTTTACTGTAACTCCAGCTGAAACGTGGGTCTAATTGACACAATGACCGGAACGTTCCCAGCTTTTTCCAGAGGAGAAAACCAGTTGTTAGAAACTTTTCTCCTTCGACACTCAAGTGAAAATGCAGGAAGTGTCCCTTTAAGAAGGGGGTGTGACTTAGTCACATACTTCCTGCTGATTGGCTGGTTTAACAAAATAAAAGATGGAAGTTTGATTCCATAGGCAGAAATGTCTCTGACGGACAACAGGAAAACTGTTTACAGAATCGGCCAGATGGCCTGGCCTGTGAGCACAGAGAATATTATGGCTAACTTTCACAGACAAAACAGAGAAGGAAGTTGCAAGTTAAAAGTTTACCCTGAACTGTGCCATAATATTAAAACCTGCTTGTTCTGCAGAAATAAACCAGCAGAAGGGTCAAACTCATGCAAGTAACAGATCATCATTAGAATGACAAAAATATACTGTTGATCAATTCTGAATTAACACACATTAAAAAGAAAGTTCAATCTGATTAATTGGTGTCCATTAATTCAAAATAATTGTAACAAAAATGGTGTCCACTTGTCTCCTTGAGAGCTTCAAGAAGGTGTAACACTGAGAGTTTCAGAGAGATGTGGAGAGGCCCACGTCCCATACGGACATGAGGGTGCTATATCCCTACAGTCCCCCTTTTTGGAAATCATCGCCTGTCCTTGGAGATGAGTTCCAACACGAAAGGATACCACCGAATGTCTCTGACCTCTATGTAATCCAGCAAGTGGGAAAAAAAAAAGTTCAAAATTATACTCCCATAATGTTTTTGGAAATTCCATACTGTTCGTAGGTAATCCCATTGCGGTAAGCTTCCAATCCTTTGGAAACATAGTCTGTTAACCCATGGAAAACTGAGTCTGTGATCCCTTGGAAACAAAGTCTTATAATCCACAATGGTACTTCCACAACGATTGGGGTTATCGATTTCATCAGCAAGAATGGATTTTAATCAGCATGTAGAGGGGATCCCTCGATTGAAGCAGAGGAGGCGGCCCTTGGATGAAGGTTGAAGACCAACGTTGGATCAGCAGGTCCCCACATCGAAGGTTGCAGGCTGGATGGCTTCCAGTCGGTGCCACCCTGGTTCAATGTGTCATGCAATTATGTGGTTTTAGGTGGGCTTATGATTGGGATTCTACATTAAGCCTTACCTATATGCACCTGGTATGTAAGCTATCATGGATTAGATCAGCTACAATTACCAATTAAGGGGTGGATCAATGCTGTAAAAATCAGATATAGGGATCTATACCTATAGAAATGTGGAGGGCTTCTGTAACGAAGGCCTCTTCTTTCAAACTATTCCTCCATTCATTATTTAGTTTAGGTTAAACTAAAATAAAAAAAATGAAATCTAGTTTGGTCTAAATGTCTGTTGTCTTTTAGACGAACGACGCAAGATTTGGTATTCCCTATAAATTTTGAAGTCTATGGCGAGACTCATCAAAATGAATAGATCTAGAATAGAAACGATCGAATCGGTCCTACCTAAATGATTGGGAGATCAGTGTAGATTATAGTACCTTTAGTATTAATCTACCATGACTCTTCAAAGATTGAGATCTTTAAGAAAATGAACAGCATGTTGGCATAGTTAAATCCATTTAAGTCTTCAACTAACATTAATCAAAACCTCTTTGGCTGGGAGTGTTCAGAAAACAATAACAACTTCAATAACAACAAAAGTAGCAATTAAGCAACTAAAAAACAACGTTTCACTACGTCAAACTCACTCTGGTCGTCAGATTCCAACGTGTCACACACAAGAAAAACAGTTCTTAGCTTTATAACCGATGTCAATTAAATCCTGCAGATTTAAACGGTTGTTAAGGTTAGTTTTTTGTTGTGGGTTTTATGCTTAGCGTTTCTAAGTTCTAGTTGGAACGGTTTCTTTTCGCAACTAGAATAGTTTAAACTGTTTAGTTTATTTACTATCTTGTGCTTGGACGACCTTATTTTCCCATGAAGTCTGTGAGTTTGCAAGAACTTTGTCGTTTGTGGGGTTATTGAAATCTTTGTCCTTGACATGGGTATGACCTAACATCACCCCCCTGTGGTCATGGGGGACCACGCACACAGGTGTGGACGTCCGTCCATGGGCACGAGTTAGGATGCCTTTGTTTAGTTTAAGCTGTTTGCGCAGTTTATTGGGAACCTTGTACAGGAACTAGAGCTGTCATCGGGCCGGAAATCCACGGCCCTACCCTACCCGAGCCCTTAGTTTAATTACCCAAGCCCGAGGGAGCCCGCTGATTTCCTAGAAATCACCGCCCGACCCGACCCTACCCGATTAAAAAAAAAACAAAAAAAAAAAAAAACACTACGTTTATTTATTAAGCTTTTACTGCGTTCTCCCACTCAGCAAAAGAACTTGATGTTGTTCTTCTGTGTTTTGATGGAGGAGGTGTGAGCGCGCTGCTCGCGGTGACTTTTGATGTTGAAGCTTCAGGAATGTCAGGAATGCGGCAACTTGTTCCGCCGCAGATGAGAGCAGTGTGCGGACGTGAGCGTGCACCTGACGCACGTCAGCTGGTGACATAATTTTGAGCTTGTTAAAGTTAGGCCACAGAAATAATGCAACTCTGTGCAAGTCGTGGATAATAATTTTGCGCTCCAGCACTTCTGCATGTCTGCGGCGCAGAAACACCTGCTGCGGAGAGTCTGTGTGTGAGGACTGGCAGTGTTGCTTCAGTTTCTCATTCCAGAGACAAACCAGGTTGGTGGGATATTTGTCACCCTCCAGTTCTCTCTGTGCACGGTAAAATGGTTCGAGAAATGTCACTAAAAAGTCCAGCATGTCGGGGGAGACGCTGTCCAGGCGCGCGCCGCGCGCCTGCTCTCTGGCTGAGTTGCGCAATTTAGTGGCTGCGCTGCGGTTTTCACCATCTAAATTCACTCTATTAATTATTTCCTCATCAATAAACTTACTGCCTTATATTCTTTACAAGCAGATTAAAACAATTTTATATTGTGTGCATTTTTATTTAGTTTTGTTTGTGCTGTATGATTAAAAAAAACCACATCAAAGCCCGAGCCCGACCCGGCCCGCCAATCAAACGCAAAAATATGGCCCTACCCTACCCGAAGTCGGGTAGGGCTCGGGTAGGGTCGGGCTCGGGCGAAGAAACGACACCTCTAACAGGAACCTTATAGGTTTCGGCCAACGTATCTCTGTACGTTTACCTCTTTCTGCATAATTCAGGCGTGTCACAACTGTCGGCGCAGTCGCAGGTGTGTCTGACTGGTCAGACTGCGACGGGTCACTGTCGTTGTGGTGCGTGTCTTCCCACTTCATGACTGAAGAGGTGCTCTTTGAGTCTGTAAGAACTATGTCATTTCTGAGTAGTTCTAGATTCAAATGCTCTTGAACCAAGGTTTCATTGAAAGCTTGGCTGATAGCCGAATTACCTGTCCCAGAGGACAGTACAGCATCCTCGGTGTGGGACCCTTGGATCTCCACACCTTCCTCTACCTGTGGTAGGAAGTGTGAGTTTGCCCCCCTTTTGTTTGAGGAGGGGTCCTCAAAATCTGTAACCCTGAAGTCCAAGTGACTGTCAGCGTGTGGTAGACTGTCACATTCTAGACTCAGATGTCCTTGAACCAAGACTTCACTGAAAGCTTGGCTGTTTGCCAAATTACCTGTCCCATAGGACAGTACAGCATCATCGGTGTGGGACCCTTGGATCTCCACACCTTCTTCTACCGGTGGTAGGTAGTGTTCAGTGAGTGCTGAAGGTGTCAGCTCACAGAGGAGGTTCTTGTGTTGGGCCAGAGTCTGGTCCACCTGGTGAGTCTCCTCTGTCTCACCTGTATTTGAAGGTTCACTTACCGGGCTTGTGGTCTCGGTTGGGGAATCCTTTTTGACCTCAGCGGTACCTGCTGTTAGACAGTCAGTGTCCTGACCTTGGGGAGGCACCACGATTGGCAGAGGACTGCTCACTGTGGCCCACATTGTCTGATTGCCATAATTTATAATCGCTTCAAAGCGATTTATAAAATCTTGGCCAACCAAAAACGGAGTCTGGAGTGAGTCACGTTCAGACACATACACCGGGTGGTATAGTGACATTTCGCCAATCTGCATGTGAACCATGGCTATTAGGGTTGTTCTCGTCTTTGCGAGGCCCTGTTGCTCACCATAAGTGTATTTCACAAAGGGTATTTGCCTGTCAACATTGTTAGCGGCGGTCCTTAGCTCCTCAAACAGTTCGGTTGACATGGTAGACACGTCTGAGCCGCAAACCAGGAGTGCTTCCGCGCGAGGACCCCTTCCAATGTGAGTGGCAGGTAAGCTCTCTTAGCTCTCCCCCTTTTTATAAAGTTACACAGAAACCGTTTAGGTTTTTCCACACGTGTCTGTGTACGTGTGACTCTGTCTGTGTAATCGTCGTCGCTGCCAGCATCATGATGGCTGTCTGCCTCATGACCTTCAGGATGTGGATTTTCAGCAATTTGTTTGCTGTCAGCATCTTGATTTTCAGGATGCTGCTCATCAGCAATTTGTTTGCTGTCTGCAGCTTTGTCAATGTTGATGATGTTGTCAACTGTGTGCACTGAGTCGTTGCAATAGGCAGTGCTGCGCGTCGCTTCGTCAGGTTGAACAACGTTGTTTGTGTTATCATCAAGGACAAAGTCACACGTTGTGTCAGCTTGGTCAACCACTGTTGATCGTGGTGCCTCCCCATGGTCAGGACACTGACTGTCTAACAACAGGTACCGCTGAGGTCACAAGGGATTCCCCAACCGAGACCACAAGCCCGGTAAGTGAACCTTCATATACAGGTGAGACAGAGGAGACTCAACAGTTGGACCAGACTCTGGCCCATCACGAGAACCTCCTCTGCGAACTGACACCTTCAGCACTCACTGAACACTACCTACCACCGGTAGAAGAAGGTGTGGAGATCCAAGGGTCCCACACCGATGACGCTGTACTGTCCTATGGGACAGGTAATGCGGCAAACAGCCAAGCTTTCAGTGAAGTCTTGGTTCAAGGACATCTGAGTCCAGAAAGTGACAGTCTACCACACGCTGACAGTCACTTGGACTTCATGGTTACAGATTTTGAGGACCCCTCCTCAAACAAAAGGGGGGCAAACTCACACTTCCTACCACGGGTAGAGGACGGTGTAGAGGTCCAAGGATCACACACCGAGGACGCTGTACTGTCCTCTGGGACAGGTAATTCAGTTATCAGCCAAGCTTTCAATGAAACCTTGGTTCAAGAGCATTTGAATCTAGAACTACTCGGAAATGACATAGTTCTTACAGACTCAAAGAGCACCTCTTCAGTCATGGAGTGGGTAGACATACATCACAACGACAGAGACACGCCTGCGTTCATACATGTGGTCGTCCACACCTGTGCGCGTGGTCCCCCATGACCACAGGGGGGTGATGTTAGGCAATGCCCATGTCAAGGACAAAGATTTCAATAACCCCACAAACGACAAAGATCTCGCAAACTCACAGACTTCATGGGAAAACAAGGTCGTCCAAGCACAGGATAGTAAATAAACTAAACAGTTTAAACTATTCTAGTTGCGAAAAGAAACCGTTCCAACTAGAACTTAGAAACGCTAAGCATAAAACCCACAACAAAAACTAACCTTAACAACCGTTTAAATCTGCAGGATTTAATTGACATCGGTTATAAAGCTAAGAACTGTTTTTCTTGTGTGTGACACGTTGGAATCTGACGACCAGAGTGAGTTTGACGTAGTGAAACGTTGTTTTTAGTTGCTTAATTGCTACTTTTGTGTTATTGAAGTTGTTATTGTTTTCTGAACACTCCCAGCCAAAAGAGGTTTTGATTGTTGATAAGTTGAAGACTTAAATGGATTTAACTATGCCAACATGCTGTTCATTTTGTTAAAGATCTCAATCTTTGAAGAGTCATTGTAGATCAATACTACTTAAGGTACTATAATCTACACTGACCTCCCAATCATTTAGGTAGGACCGATTCGATCGTTTCTATTCTAGATCTATTCATTTTGATGAGTCTCGCCATAGACTTCAAAATTTATAGGGAATACCAAATCTTGCGTCGTTCGTCTAAAAGACAACAGACATTTAGACCAAACTAGATTTCATTTTTTTATTTTAGTTTAACCTAAACTAAATAATGAATGGAGGAATAGTTTGAAAGAAGAGGCCTTCGTTACAGAAGCCCTCCACATTTCTATAGGTATAGATCCCTATATCTGATTTTTACAGCATTGATCCACCCCTTAATTGGTAATTGTAGCTGATCTAATCCATGATAGCTTACATACCAGGTGTATGATGGAGCCAAGATGGTGTAGTGCAGGGGTCACCAACGTGGTGCCCGCGGGCACCCGGGTGCCCCCAAGGACCATTTGAGGTGCCCTCGGACCTGTTCTAAAAATAGCACAACTCACTATGCTGCATTTAAAATTTAATTTTATTCAGTTATTCTTTTTTTGTATTTATATATATTTTAAAATGTCTATCTTAAAAATGTTTATTATACAATTTTTTTCAGTTTACGCTTTGTTATTTCCGAAGAGTTTATCAAACTGGTGCCCTTTGTATGACTCCATACACATGAAGTAGCTCTCAGTTTCGAAAAGGTTGGTGACCCCTGGTGTAGTGGTTAGGGCGTTTGACTTGGGACCCGAAGGACGCGGGTTCGCGTCCCGGCCACTACACATCTTGGGGTGTCTATGAGTGCACACCTATTTCTCCAGCTCCCCGAGCGCCTTCTATGGCTGCTCACTGCACCACCTGGTAGGTGGTTGGGTTAAATGCAGAGACGAATTTCGTCTGTGTATGGGAAACATACGCAGATGACAAGATTAGACAATTATTATTATTATTATTATATAGGTAAGGCTTAATGTAGAATCCCTATCATAAGCCCACCTAAAACCACATAATTGCATGACACATTGAACCAGGGTGGCACCGACTGGAAGCCATCCAGCCTGCAACCTTCGATGTGGGGACCTGCTGATCCAACGTTGGTCTTCAACCTTCATCCAAGGGCCGCCTCCTCTGCTTCAATCGAGGGATCCCCTCTACATGCTGATTAAAATCCATTCTTGCTGATGAAATCAATAACCCCCATCGTTGTGGATTTACCGTTGTGGATTATAAGACTTTGTTTCCAAGGGATCACAGACTCAGTTTTCCATGGGTTAACAGACTATGTTTTCCAAAGGATTGAAAGCTTACCGCAATGGGATTACCTACGAACAGTATGGAATTTCCAAAAACATTATGGGAGTATAATTTTGAACTTTTTTTTTCTTTTTTTTTTCCACTTGCTGGATTACATAGAGGTCAGAGACATTCGGTGGTATCCTTTCGTGTTGGAACTCATCTCCAAGGACAGGCGATGACTTCCAAAAAGGGGGACTGTAGTGATACAGGCCTTCTGTCTTGACCTTCAAGTACACCTCTCTGCATCTCTTTGAAACTCTAAGTGTTACACCTTCTTGAAACTCTCAAGGAGACGAGTGGACACTTATATTTGTTACAATTATTATGAATTAATGGACACTAATTAATCAGATTGAACTTTCTCTTTAATGTGTGTTAATTCAGAATTGATCTACAGTATATTTTGTCATTTTAATGATGATCTGTTACTTTCATGAGCTGTGACCTTCTGCTGGTTTTATTTCTGCAAGAGCAAGCAGGTTCTGAATCTGGGACGTAAAGGCTGTGCAGCTTCCTTCTTTGTTTTGTCTATGAAGTTAGCCATAACATTCTCTGTGCTCACAGAGCAGGCCATCTGGCTGTTTATGTAAACAGTTTTCCTGTTGTCCGTCAAGAGACTTTCTGCCTATGGAATTAAACTTCCATCTTTTATTTTGTTAAAACCAGCCAATAGTTATTAAGGAGGTGGGTCAGACCCCGCCTCCCATATAAAGGTCATTTCCTGCATTTTTCTTTAGTGCTTTTGGGGAGAACTAAGTCACAACCTGCTTCTCTCCTCTGGGAAAGCTGGAGACGCTCCGGTCAGTGTGTCAAATAGACCCACGTCTCAGCTGGAGTCACGGCAAAGCCTTGCTGTGCCTCCAAACACTCATTTCTGAAAGATTTTGTTTTCTGAAGTTTATTTTGAAAATCCGTCAGTGCGATTGGGGCCTGTTCCTGCCGGTGAAAGCGTGCTCCCGGCTCGTCTGATCCAGCCATACACGCACGAAGTCGACTGGACGTGAGCGGGACCACTCAGTCCGTTAGTGTCCACAAACTTCTCAGCCCTCATCTCCTCTAGACGTATCGTCACCAGGTAAAGAGGCTTGTTTGTATGTTGCACGTGTCGGAAGTACAGCTGGACCTGTTTGGGGAAGGCTGCCACCCTGGTTGGTTCAAAATAATCAACTTCAGTTAACTTAGCTTTCATCTTCTTCCTCCTATTTCTTATTTTTCATAAGCTATTAATCTGTCAAGTAAATGTACCAACAGTTTAAGTTCCTAACTGTCTGTTTGTTTTAATTTGAATTCTTGTCAACGTAGTTATTAAATCAGAGCTAATATCGATACAAATGTTTAATGTAATTTTTGTGATAGTTTCAATAAAAGGTCTATTTTCTGGTAGACCAACATAAGTTGAAGTCTCTCGTGAAATTACATTTCTGGCTAATCACATCACCGATTTATTGATTTATTCTGAAAAAGTTGAGACCCCGTGAAACTGATGGTAGGTTTGGGTAGATAAAATCTGCTCGGATCTTTCATCTAAACTATAGGTAAGTCAGTAAACTGACCTCGTAAGTGTTTGATTACACAAACGGCCTATAGATTTGTTACAGGTGTAACTGGGACCCTGTGTACATAATTTCGTTCCAACTCATGTACCACATGTGATGAGAATGACTATAAAATTGACTTGACATGAAGATGGCAGCAATGTGCTTTGGTTTTGGCCTCGCAGAAGCCGTTAGCTCATCAGTCTGGTCAAAACTAAACTATTTACACAAATCAAGGTCGCGTAAAGAGCTGTCTACAACAGTTAAGATATTAGTTGTTCATAACCTTTCTGCAGAACCACACTGCAATAAATCTGAGCTATTGCTTTAAGGTAATATAGATCATTCTTTAATGTAATTTGGTCAACCGTTATTTAAAAATATCTCCAAAATCCTCTCATTTGCTGTTCAATCACAGAGAAAAACTGAGTCATTAGAATACATTTTCTAAAAGCAGTGAGGATTGGCGTAAATCTAATAAGGATCTCTTCTGGGTATCACCCTTTGGAGGGGTTTGAAGCCACAGAGATGCTGGGAATCTGATCCCCCAGGAGAAAAAGGAAGAAGTTAACTACGGACAAAAAGTGGAACTTCTCACCTGTTTTCAAGTGTTTTGGAGGAGTTTAACAGGACCGGCGTCAGATCTAGTCCATCCAGGATGCGGTCCTGAGGGGGGTTGATGCCAGCCAGAGCCAGACAGGTGGTGAACAGGTCCATGACATTAGCAGGCTGCAAACTCACCTGTGTAAAGGCGAGGGAATGAAGAAACACACGCACAGATACAGTAATTAGTTTTAACATCCGATATGTTTACTGATTCCATCATCAATAAAACCGGGGTCGAGTGAGATGCAAGTCATTGTATTTTGTTTTATTTATATTTTAATCAATGTCACAACCTTTATTTTTAGAATTGGGGATTATGTTTTAAAAGATTAGGGCCAACCACAACATGCTCTCTGTACAAAAACATAACTATTGTATGCAACTACTGTGGTTCTTCTCTGCCAGGAGTTTTCAAATCCACACCTGATGACTTAACTCTGAAATCCAAAAGGACCTGCAGCAACATCAACATACACTGAGAGGAGGCTCACACGTGGTTACCTGTAGGAGATGCATTTCTCCAGTTTATTGTCTAATCTCTGCACACACCTTTACAATCAAAACCCCACAAATGCCTTTCCTTTCCTAAGTGCATTTTTTTTTTTGGGGTGGGGAGGAGGAAGTGGGGATAGGACACGGCCCGGGCAAGCAGGCTGCCGAAGCTGGTGCAAGCTGGTGTTTTATCTCCTTCCCCCAGTCGTTGTGTAAGGCTTTATTTTATTTATAAACTTTGAACTATTTTCAGATAAAATGCCATTTTTTCGCTGTCATCCTTGATCTTCCCTTCCATTCTCTCCTGAGCGAGCCTTAGAGGGAGACGGCACGCTCACAATCAGATATCGGCTATCAGGCCTCTGCAGCTGCACCACCATGAGCCGCCGCGCTCCTATCGTCGGCCAGCACACACACACACACAGGCACACACACACGGGCACACACACACACACACAGAAATGAACTGCCCCTTTTCGTCTAAATCCACAGAACCAGCCACAGAAAAAGACTGCAGCACATTCTAAGATCTATCTGCACATCCAGACACTCGTCCTCTCTCCTGAGCACAAACAGATTCAGTCCTTTACTTCATTTTTTATTTTTTAAGCCTCCCTCAGACACAAACACTGACTATTAAAGAAGACGGGACAAAAAGGAAAAGAGCAGAAGCGGCGTTGACATTTAGTCAGTGATAACTTGCGTGAACAAAAAGCCAAACTCAGACTGGCCACACAGAGGACTTCATCTCATGAGTTGGCATCTTTTATACCCTTCCTGTCTTACCTCTGCCCTCTTCAGCAGTCCTTTTATGTCCTCACCTTTTTGTTCTTTCCCCGTTTTGTCCAAATCACTCTGTGAAACATTACAGTTTCTTTCTCTCGTTTCTTTTTGTGTCGCAGCACCGGTTATCTGAGGATGGGGGCGCTTCTACGCTCATCTCTTCCATCGTCTGGATGCGCGTCTGCGGCTGATAAACCAGCAGGAAGGATTGCGATGCTCAAACCCCGTCGTGGGCCTGACAGCCCACCCACTTCACCATCTTTATTCATGCAGCCACTCCCCGGCCTCTCATCCCTCTCCTCGGGCACCGGGAGAAAGTTGAATCTGCATCCGGCTCTGCTCCATCATTCCAACACGCCTACCGTATTTTTCGGACTATAGGTCGCACCCGAGTATAGGTCGCATTGTCCAATTATTGCCAAAGAATTGGAAAAATCCATATATAGGTCGCACCTACATCAAACTGTGGACCGTGTTTAGCTCTGCTGCAAATGTCTCTTCCACAGGAGCGCACAGCAAGGCTTTTAAGAAGATTAACACTTAAAAACAATTAATTGTTTGATAAAAATTATAGCAAATATGTGTCTGAGCTGAACTTTTCTTTAATAAATGAATAATTTTAGCAGGATAAACACCTAAAAAAATATATTTGTTAGCTGACATTATTGTAAGAGTGTGTCTCAGTTTAATTTTTGTTAATAAATGATTACAAATCAGCTTATTTTATAAAAAGCAGCCCAGTCCTCACCTCCTTCTACAGGTGTGCAGTGGAGAGCATCCTGTGCTCCAGCATCAACGTGTGGCATGGAGGCTGCACAGTTGAAGAGAGGAAAGCTCTGCAGAGAGTGGTGAAGGCTGCACAGAAGTCTGTTGGAGTCAGTCTCCCCACAATCACAGACATTTACACCTCCAGATGCAGGAAAAGAGCCACCTGCATCATGAAAGACCTCACTCATCCAGCACACTCACTCTTTGCCCCACTCCCCTCAGGACGGAGGTTGAGGAGCATCAAGTGTAGAACCACTAGACTGAGGAACAGCTTCTACCCTGAGGCTGTTAGACTCATGAATAAATAAAAATAAAATAAAAAATAAACACTGCAAAATATCACATCATACTGATGCTGATCTGTTTTCTTGTTGCTGTGTTCATCTGTGTTCATCTGTGACCATCTGCTCATACAAACTCATGTTCGTGCTGCTGTTTATTCCCACTATATTAGGCTTAGTGTATTACTAGTTGATGTTTTTCTTAGTTAATTCTAGATGTTATTACTGTTTTTCTCTTTCATTTGTTGTTGGATGTAACTGGGACCTCGTGTACATAATCTCGTTTTCATCACATGTACCACATGCGGTGCAAATGACAATAAAGACTCTCTGACTCTGATATAGGTCGCACCTGACTATAGGTCGCAGGCCATGAAAAAATGATAAAAAGCCACGACCTATAGTCCGGAAAATACAGTACTTCGACATACTAGCCAAACTCATAAATATCTGACGGAGTCAAATAAATCAGCAAAACTTCAGAGCTCATGAACTTGTCTCCTCGTTAACATTATGCCCAAAGGAATTTGAATGAACCTGTTGAAACCACCCCCTTTCCCCCCACAAAGGCTGTTTACGGCTCCAACAGCTTATGTGGCTTTTCAAAGCGCAAATCAACAGATTTCAAAAGACTATCACATAAAAGCGGGGGCAACATTGTGTTTGGTTTGTCCTCCCTCCAAAAGCAACACTGCAACCCACAATAAATCCAGATCTGAGGACTACAGCAGCTCCAACAAAGCAGCTTTGTCATCACAGCTCCAGAGATCTTCAGAGCAGCTCTGTAGGCCCAGTGACTCGTGGCCACGGCTGCACATCTGCACTGATAGCGAAACGCAAAAAGCAGTTCTTACTACGTGCACAACACTAACACAACACAGGTGCGTCAAAGCCTCGCGAACACATCATTCCATGCAATGTGGCGAAGTCTGTCTTTGGTTATGCTCTTTTTTTTTTATCCCCTTTTTTCTTTTTTTCCCACCTCTTTCCTTCCTTCCTTCCCTGCAATCACCCTCCCATCCTCTCAACCCCGTCCTCTCCTGTTTCTTTATCCTGAACGCCTGGCATATTCAGATACTGAAGTCCTCATTACGGCTCAATCCAACCTCAGCAAACACACAAACAGATTAGCCGCTTAAGACGCTCCCAATCCCCCTCTCCCTCGCTACTCGGCTGCGCTATCAGGCCCCAGCACAACCCTGTGAGATGAGCCAGGGGCAAGGCTTACTGCGACTGCAGCCTCCGCTCGCTCCTCCGCAAAATCCCTCTGCGTCACGGCCCCGTGTCACAGCTGCCCCTAATACAATTAAAAGTCATTTGCAGAACGTGCAGGCTTAGGGGATCATGGTGGGTGTGTATG